>BJCM01083630.1:0-31979 GCA_018326385.1 Flaveria bidentis | reverse complement strand
GCATAGTATGATATTAACTGACATTTTTATAAGTTTCAAAGAATTTTAAGAAGAAGTTTTTTTGAAAGAGTGTAATATTTGTTAAGAGTTAATATGGTATTTATAGAGAAAAATAAAATTATATTAATTTTTTTAATATTAAAAAAACATTAATTATTAAAATAATAATAAATATTAAAATAATAATAAATATTAAAAAAATCTCGGATTTTTGATTTTTTTTAAATTGGCGAGGAGTGGCATTTTCGTAAATATGGGCGAGGGAAACTCATAATCCCTCGCCTAGTCAGCGAGGGACTGGTCGCACATCAGACTTTTTGGGCGAGGGATGATACGTGGGCGAGGGATTATGTGTTTCTCTCGCCAAGTCAGCGAGGGATTTCACTATTCCCTCGCCACGTCAGCGAGGGATGCCACGTGGTGGCCAACGATTGGTTTTTTTTAATTCAATTTTTGACTGGTTAGTTTTGTAATTGTGTTTGGTCAAATGTTCATTTAGGTAATTCTCCCATATTATTATATATTAAATTCAATATCAATGCTTTTATAATTATTCATATTTGCTTATTAGAATTTTATGTAATACACGTATTTATTTGCTTTATGTGATTATACTTCATCAGATCTAATGTTTATTAATTTATATTAGCTTCTATAGTAGGATAAAAATATTAATAAAAAATAATCAAATAATGATTAAAAAGACATTAACAAACACATATGTTTTTTTGCTAAAAAGAATATGTTAAGTTGATCAAAACGTGACAGAAAATGCCCCTTAGAAAACATTAGTCATTACTCATGGTACAACTGAAAATGTTCTACCTAGACCAAATTGATTATTTTTATCAACATATCCAAATTAATTTTTTTTAACAAATTTATTTTTTATATTAGGTTTTATGAATAATCAATGGTGTAGACATAACACACGATGACATTTTCATTAATATGAAGCCTCACAAGTTTTACGTCTTTAACTTTCAATCACATGTTCGCAACAATGTTCGAACATTGTTAAGTTCATGGTTGTATACCCCTTCGCAACACCGAAATCTTGAAGCTAGTTTATCCCTATGGTTTCATTGTTTAAAAAAACATGAAATAAGTAAATAAACAAACTCGCTTGACAAGTTTAGTATGTGTTATGCAATGAAGTATGAGTATAGTTTTCCTCTAAAGTTGACAAGAATACAATAGTTGAAGGACCAAATGTATTATATGAAATTCATGGTGGAGAAGAAAATGTGGAGTCCATTCGATTTTGCAATGAACTCACCGACGATGACAACAATCTATCAATCTCTAATTCCATTTTATGATACAGATTGCAGCAAACACATGAAATTTGAATTCAATGAAGAATTATCCGTTCGATCGAAGAACGTTTTCTTCAATCTTAATGGTTCGTTTAGGTTTCCGATTTGTTAATGATCGAACAAGAAGGTTATGAATCAATTGATGTGTAGAACAACAGACGGAGTTCAATCGTCGTCTTCTTCATGGCCAGTCAAGAGCCGTAACATTCTTCCTTTCATGCTTCATTGTCATTTTCTCACGTTTTGGTTGAATTTTGGACTTACTAGGAGTTTTTCTCCTTAAATTTATGATTATGTAAACTGTTATAGCTAATGCGGTTTTGGTGATTATTACGTGAATTTCACGGTTTTTTACTAGAGGAAATTTGGATTCAGTGATTGATTAATTGTCAATAAGGAAATATAGAATTGTATCAAATGCATCATTAGAATTCTGAGAAAAGAGCATTCATTTTACATGAAAGTACGAATGAATTCATTAAATTTGCATTCACAATTTATAAAACTATACAAGTCTAATTAGGGGTCAAAGTGTATGACATGGAAGAGTATGATTCAATTATTTATTGTAGAAGGGTTGTCTACACACTTAAAGCAGATATGCTTAACATTCGTGATGCTTTAGTTGAACTTATAGGTGATTTTGTTCCTGTAATATTGTAAGTTATTTGATTTATACATTTGTTGACTTCACTTTTGATGACAATGAATGGATGATATTGACCATATTGGCATTTGGCAGGCCAAGTTTTGGAATATATCTTATCCTTTTCACGTGTGTGCTCTCAAACAAAAAGTTTGTTGTGTCATTCTTCGAAAGTTACGTTTTGTTTGATCTTTATTCTTTTATGCTCTACATTATGTTAGTATTTGATTTTTAAAGGCACACCGTGACGTTTTTTGGTTGATATAGTATAATCTTTTCTTTTCCAAAACTCTGAAGTGCATTCCAGAATATAATATATGCTAGATTATGGTTTTTAGTGTCAAAGTGATGTCCTTTGACCTGTTTGTGTCTTTAAAATATTATGATTTATTTCATTTTTGCTTTCTTTTTATATGCTATCTTAGGCTTCTCATCTTCTCAAACACACCCACATCTCCCTGTCACGTACACACAAGAGACCATCCATGGTATAAATAATTTCATTAAGCTATTGAGTATTCATCAACCTGTAAATTTACCTCTGTAGGAAAAACGATCATCACCACCTATCTCGTGTCATAAGAAAAATCTTGGAAGCTAAATCTTCTGAGGTAGAAGATAGGACCATTGGTCGTTCACTGTGGACTTCTTCTTCTGCACAAGGTACTATTACTCCTTAGAAATATTGTCATATGTATGTTTATTTAACTTGGTTTATTTACAAATCAGCATATTTATAATTAATAGATTTTAGCCAGATTTGAGACTCTTTGAGATGGAAAAAGAGAGAGAGGATGCAACTTCACCTAGAGGTGTTTTAGAGGCATGCGTACGGAACATTGAGGATTCAAATTCATCTGATGTAGATAACTCAAAAAATGAACACGTCTCAAAACCAAGATCTCGTTGGTTGAAATTCTTTAAAATGTGGAAAAATAGCTTTACTAAGAGGGCACCTTCATTGCCACCAGCTGCACCAAATTCATCTAGAAAAAAAGAAACAAGTTCCAAGCACAACCCGGATGTAAATTTATGTCATTTCAAGTCTTCATGGAAAATTTTCACCTTTGCAGAGCTTAAAGCTGCAACTGATAATTTTAGTGAGGGTATGTAAAAGCTTTTGATTTTTGATATTCAATTTTTTTACATATTAAATTTTCTTTATTGACTTTTTTTTTATTGCTTTTAGATAATGTGATTGGAAGAGGTGGTTTTGCTGATGTTTACAAAGGCTGCTTGCATGATGGGAGGTTGGTAGCAGTGAAACGACTAAACAAAGGGACAACAGAGGAGCAGATAATTGGATTTCTGTCTGAAATTGGAACAATAGCACATGTTGACCATCCTAATACTGCTACCTTGATTGGATATGGAGTTGAAGGTGGAACACATCTTGTTATGGAATTATCTCCACATGGAAACTTAGGATCTGTGTTGCGGGGTATATTCAATACTTACTTTAAACCTATTTTCCTCTGTCTAAGATTCAAGTAAATATATTTTTCATTCTTTTCAGGGGCAAAGGAGAAACTAGATTGGAGTGCAAGATATAAGATTATAAATGGGACAGCCAATGGCTTGTTGTATCTCCATGAGAACTGTCGACGGCGAATCATTCACAGGGATATCAAGGCTGATAACATTCTCCTTATGCAAAATTTTGAGCCTCAGGTACCATTCTGCTTTTCCTTACATCACAAGATTTATTAGAGGTCGCCGTTTCTTCTCTACTTATCTATTTACTAGTGGGGCGATTTAGTTTGTATTTTCACTTAAACATATTTAAAGTGGAACATGTCAAATGAGTTGAAAGCCACCTGAATTTTGTTTTTAGTGCATAAACTTCCTATTTTGCTTTTATTCAAAGATTTGAGTTTACTGTTGTTTTGTAGTCAAATTTAACATGTTAACTATCTATAGGAAAATTTTAGAAAGAAAAAAAATGGAAGTTTTTGTGGGTCAAACCAACCCAACCAGTGTTGACTAGCACTAAAAATGATTTGTTACACCGTAAACAGTTATGACTTTAACCACTGCATAGTAGCTCTTCAATGGCAAACAATCAAAGGTTGAATTAGTTTTTTTTTCTGTGGACTTAGTAGTGAGAGGGATTAGTTAATTGTGGAAGCTGCAACTTATAGATTACATTTCCACTTCATTGTTTTGTTTCAGCACAATCTGATAATTTGTAACTTCAAACTACCAAGTGAAACTTGTAACATTAGCCGTTCATATTCAGTTGATTTTATTCACATTCAGTGACTAAAAAATTTCAGATTTGTGATTTTGGCCTTGCAACATGGCTACCAAAAGAATGGACTCACCATAACGTATCAAAATTTGAAGGCACATTTGGGTATGTAACCACATCTATAGCGTTATTAAATCGACTATGGGGAGCTTTTGGTTTAATGTTTACTCATCATGTTGAACACAGCTATTTTGCTCCAGAGTACTTCATGCACGGGATAGTGGATGAGAAAATAGATGTATTTTCCTATGGGGTGCTAGTATTAGAGCTCATAACAGGACGGCAAGCTTTAGACGATTCACAAAAAAGTCTTGTACTTTGGGTGAGTTATAGTGTTCATGTTTGCATAACTATAGCATGTTTTATAATTGATTATGTAGCTAACAGAAAACATCTCTTTTAAGGCAAAACCATTGATGGAAGGAAATAAAATAAGAGAATTAGTTGATCCTTCTCTTGGTGATAACTACAACCAGGAAGAAATGGAACGTGCCATTTTGGCAGCTTCTTTATGCATTGAACTCACTCCGGTTCTCCGTCCTCGAATGAGCCAGGCAAGTGTTGATTTACAAATTATTATATTTGTGACACCTTAGACAAATCCCATTTCATTTTGTTCCATCCACATGAAAGATGTTGGGTCATAAGGAATGTCTGGCCTCAAATACCACCAACTCTTTTTGACCGCATTAGCTGTGAATGAAATGAGAACTCTATAGTTAAACACGTCTGGGTGGAGTAACTCTAGTATGGGTGGCCTCCTATAAATGAACTCCGTTCAAGCAAAATAGACAAATTTGATCTGATGTTGAGCTCATTTTGATTTTTGCCATACCAAGACATTCCTTATCTTCTTTATAAAATCTTGTGTCAAACTTTGTAATTTATGATGATTGATTTTTTTGCACATCAACTTCTCAACTAAAATCAGTCAAAAACGACCTTGTTAATTTTTGATGTAGGTCGTTATGCTCTTAAGAAACGATTATAATCCCAAGGGTTCAACGCCCCAACAAAAAAAACGGGCATTTCAAAGGACGTATTCAGAAGAGCTCATGGATGCTCAAGAATACAACCTAACAAAGCATCTCAACAATACACATTAAATCTGAAGACAAATCTCACTTTAAGAGGTTCACAAATGAACTCAATTTGTTGTACATACGGATTCTTGTTATATTTTCACACTGAAGTCTTGCATCTCGGTCGGGTCGGGCCTTCATCATCAAGAAGAGAAAGGATCACAGAACTACGCATGCTTTCTAGGATTTAAAAGATCAGGTCTAGCGTAAACATTTATCAACTGTACAGTAACATAAACTTTCATTACACATGTACATATCAATATAGCCAAGGAATATACTTCTATAATATTGGTTTGGATATGGTCATTTTAAAGTTAGGTTTTTTAAATTACTAGCGGGTGAAACACAAGCGATGCGTCCGGGTATAAATATTTATAGAACTTTGTATCTTTAGCTAAATCTCTCGTATTGTGTTAACCAATTATTTAAACTGGTTGTTTCAACCGGGTTTAACCGAGAACCACCGGTACCGCAAGTTCAAAAACCATAAATACATTTTTACCAATTTGGTTTTATGTTTAATGACATACAAAAAGTCATGCGTGTTAAATGTAACTCATCTTTTAACTTTGGACAAATGGCTCTTTATATAAGAGTTGGGTACTTATTTAGTTTTTGTACACAACTGATGTAGGATAGAAATATCAACTATAGTTTTTAGTTTAGGGATAAAATTGTAAATGTGAAACTATTTATGCATAACACTTGTACGGAATGCAACAATGTAGTCTTATGTATCTTAAACTTTTAAGGTATAATGCGTGAGATCGCACGATGGGCGGGGGTAAAGTTTGTAAGACTTAGCATCTTTGGCTAATCCTCTTTTATTGTGCTAACGTGTGGTTTAAAACCAGACTAGATCGGACCGACCAGTTTAACCGGCAAACATCAATACAACCGGTTCAAATAACCAAAAAGAATTTTACGTATATGGTTTAATGTTAATGACATAATATAACAAATGTTCATAAAACACAACTCTTTATCTTTTAACTTGAAGCAAATGGCTTTTTATATAGAAGTTGAAATCTGCCTTAATTATACAACCAAGGTGGGAAGAACATTTTCTATAGTTTTGGTCTAAGGAAAATATTGTAAAATAGTATAGATTTATGTATCAATACTTGTATGATATGAAATAGCATTTACCTTACATCTCTTACGTTTAAATATATTATCAAATTGTCCATCCCAGATGCTTTCGTGCTACACAATGAGATAACGCTCACTACCAACTTTAAGTGAAGCGCACAGTTATTCTCAACCTTGTGAACTAGGATCAAAATGGACTATATGAATCGGAGTCCCAACAAAGAAATCAAAATGAAGCAAGATCTTTAAAACTTTGATTATAGAACAAATTACGATAAATATACTTTTTATTGGTCATGCATTAAAAGTACACTACATCATGCACAATAAGCACACATCAATGCACGTTTCTCATAGCTATTATGGATCCATTTATAATAGTTAGATCGCCCTTTGTTTTCTTGTTTAACTAATGTGAGATGGATATATTTAATCACGAGAGGGACATAAATTGTAAATGATGGGTTATATATGCATTAACATTTGTACTAGACGCAATTATTTTTTTTATTTGTCTTAAATTTTAAGGAAAGTAATTTATTGTTTTTTTCAAATGTTCTACAAAGTAACAAGGATGATTGTAAAATTTGAAAGACTTAGATGATTTATATATTAGTTTTAACCACTTAGAAGAAATTACACGCGAAACACTAATAAAAATACTATAAAATAATCCTTAAAGCAAAAGAGAAAAATAAAAAAAACGTAAATGATAAATTTATTTAAGTTAATGGGATGTATTATAAATTGATTAAAATAAAGAAAGAAGAAACTGTACTAAGGTTCAGGAGATTAAAAACAAATTCGAGATCGAGGGTTTTGATGTAAAGTTAAAAAAAAAGAAACAAAATGAATAGCAGACAAATTGGAAAAAAAAAGAAAATTATTATGGTTAGTTTCAACAAAATTTTAGAGGTTTAAGATTTAATTGTATTAGATTTCTACTCTTTTGAAGAAAAAAAAAAGACTTGTGATACCACTATGGTAACATTTTAAAAAACCTACGGCATAGCTATTTCCATCTTTTACATTTGTTATACATAATGGGTTGGCCCACGCGATTCGGCTGGTGTCACCGACCTTTATTCCAACTTGTATTAAATGTTGATTATATTATTATTATGTAAATATATAATGATTATTTAAATAAGTATTTAAATACGATAAAACTTAATTTAGATAATATTTAGTTGTAAAAAATAAAATAATAAATATAAATATAAATAATAATTTAAAGTATTACAAATTTATATCGATGACCCAGCTTGGTTTGAACAAAATATAAGTTGTTGTGTGTGGATAAAAATAAATATATCAAAACTTGACAATTTTATAAGACAGTATATATTTTATTTTATAAGAGAAAACAAAATGTGAGTAAAATTAATTAAATTAATTTATAATCAAAATAAAAAACTTTTCAAAGTTCAAAGTTCCATGGACCTCTTTTTTGTCGGACGACCATATTACATGGGTTGACAACTCAGTAATATGTTGGTCGTCGGTATTTTGACACGTGATATTGTTTTGAGCTTAGAAAATAAGTTCGGACTATCATATTCTAAGGACGTCTTTGGTCGTTTTTAGTGGGGACAAAATGAAGAAAAATAGTTTAAATGGACATTTACAAGAAGTTTTTTTGGTTAAAGGGAAATTTTGAGAATTTTACCTAAACTTTTAAAATTCTTTACTTATATTTTTTTATATTTTTATGATTTACTATTCTATACTGTTTTTTTGTTTTTTGTTTTTTGTTCTTATGTAAATTATTTATTTACAAGTTCAATAATATATTTATTCATAATTTATATTATAATATACTAAATATTAATTTTTCTATGCATAAGGTTTTGTACCTTATGAATAGAGTGTTAAACCTTATGTTTATAGTGATTTATAAAAATAATGATTTCTTTGCTTTTAACCTTTTTTTTTTAATTTGACCTCAAAAGTTTTTTACTTTCAAATAATCACTTATACTTTTAATTTATCATAAATTTCCGTTTTATACTTCGTTTGGAGTTTTGCAAGTTAATACTGCACAACTTGCATATGTGGTTCGACGTTTTTACGTCTATTTTTCACTTTAACAAGTTTGGCGCAACTTGAGGGTCCTAGATCAACTTGGTTAAAATTTTATATATTTTACGTTTCGGTATAATTTATCCACATTAACACACCGTAACGTCAATATTGATAATCGCTAGAGGTGGTGTGGCATTTTGATGATATTTGGC
Organism: Flaveria bidentis; assembly: GCA_018326385.1. Classification (NCBI taxonomy): domain Eukaryota; kingdom Viridiplantae; phylum Streptophyta; class Magnoliopsida; order Asterales; family Asteraceae; genus Flaveria; species Flaveria bidentis. The sequence goes on along the minus strand of BJCM01083630.1, from coordinate 23,349 downwards.
ATAGTTTTACTCCTCTGTTTTAACCCGGGGGCTTTAATTCTAGTATATACTAATTACCACTTTTCGTATGTATTATGAATTGTACAACATGTTTTAGGGGTTGTAATCAATTTTTGTCTTATATTTTTTAATCTTTAATTTTTTTATTTTAACCCCAATTCTTTCCATATTTTACAATTTAAATCAAGTATTTTTTTTACTTTTAACTTTGGTCCTTATACTTTTTATATTTTAAAATTTTTCATTTTAAGTTTCGGTCTACATTTTGCGAGTTAACATGCTGCAATGTGCGTGTGTAGTTCAACGTTTTTACGTTGGTCCAATATCAACTTAGTTATTGTTTTAAATGTTTTACGTTTCGCCTAACATCGGCGTGTCCTGGGTTCTACGTTTCGGTTGGTGGTCGCTAATGGTGGTGTGTCCGTGGTGCTATTTAGCATGGTTTTACGTCCCCCGCAACGTTGGGGGCTTAATACTAGTTAAATCGAAAAGTAAAAGTATAATAAGTTACTTCAATAATTACCAAAATTTTATATTTAGTTGCATTGAAGGCTGAAACCTCTAAATAACTCGAGCCAGTATACATGTGTATAAAAGATATAAAGTAATTCCAATAACAGTAAAAACATTTCTATAAATTTATAAATTTAATATAATGAATCAATTTATTTAGTAAATTTGTAAATATATATTTTATAAAAATTGTTGGCATGTGTCATACAGCAATACCCATGACTGATATGAACTTGATGAAGCTAATCTGACAAAATTTGTATTTTGTGAAGTTTTATACTAGTAACCATATTCATGCCCCAGAACAACACATGTTCTTACACACATAAAGGAGATGTTCTACGTCTCACACCCCTCCTCCATTTCTCACGTCTCACTCTTTCACAGTAGTATAAGTGTGTAAGGTATAAACTTATTAAACGGTTGTTTTTTAATTGAAACCATGTATTTTAAAGAATTATATTTATATATACTAATTAGCAACCCTTCTATGCATAATAATGGCATAATAATGTTACATTTTATGCATATGATTTTTTTAAAAGGTTATTGGATTTTAAAATTTTATACTTACATTTATTGGACGGGTTGAATCCCAACTCAAATTATATTTACACACACTCTCAATTTTAATCTTATTTTATTAAATAATTTTTTACTAACCGAGAGTTAACCCCGATTAGTTTTTTTAAGACTTGGGACCAACTTTGAACCATTTTTAACTCTGGCGTCACCTTTTATTTTGTTAAACTCTCCATCTTTTGCAATTTAATCTTATTTTGTTAAACTCTTCATCTTTTGCAATTTAATCTTACAACTTTTATATTTGCAACCTTGTTCCCTTATATTTTTCAAATTTCGTAAAATTTCGTTTTACGTTTTATTTTACGTTTCGTTCTATATTTTGCAAGTTAACATGACACAACACACATGTATTGTTCGACATTATTATGTTTTGCTTTACGTTTCATTATGGAATTGGTAAGTTAACACAGTACAATGTGCGTGTGTATTTCAACATTTTTACGTTTATTTTTCCATTTTGACGGATTCGTCACAACGCGCGGATCTTAGATTAACTTAGTTATATTTTTTGTATTTTACGTTTTGGTCTAAGTTATTCGTATTAACACACCGCAACTTTAGTGTTGGTGATCGTGACTATTGTGTGACATTGGTGTTATTTAGCATAATTTTACGCACCCGCCGCAAAATGGAAAATTTAATTCTAATTGTTTATATAACCTATATATCCTCAGTGATTGATTGTTTTTTAAAGTGTTTTAAAAATAAATTTCATGATCCTAGAGCACGTTACTAACCATAATTATTGAAGTATTATTTTGAAAGTCATAAATCATATTATCATAATAATGAAATATTGAAAGGTTTATCCATATAGGGCGATGAAGATACCATCTTTGCTTCCCTTGGGCATCTAAGTTTATTCTTTGTTATAATTTAATAAAATATTTTAATAATCTGGTTTCGTGACAGTGATGTAATTTTTCCACATTCTCCTCATTTTTATATTACTTTTAGTACCCAACTCCCTCGTGTTTAAGCTAATGTTAAACAACACCCCAAACTTATAATAATCATGTACAACCCCTTGCATAATATATGGGTAACAATATGTATACGGGTTTGGAAAGGGACTACTATTCGTTTAAATATCTATATTATATATAAAGCATGTGAGAAGAGTATTTTAAGATACCATTAAATTAAAAACACTTACCTCACTTAATGTAAAAGGTACAACAATTTATAAGGGTAAAATAGTACTTTTAACATTATTTACAAATTATCCCTTACAATTAGTTACATAATAACATTATAATTACTATAAGTTACTTAAAATTTTACATTATCTACCCATAAACTAAAAAAACTTAATTGGTTGTAAGATTTTTATATCAATCTATCATGTTTAAAAACCTTTTAATACTACAATCATAAATGTGTATTTTTTAAACGTTTTGATGTAAATGTTTTGCTAAACCGATATGTATTTTGTAAAGTACAATAAGTTAATGCATAAATATACAAATAGTCATGCAAAATTCATTTATTTGGTGTGTAAATTTAGCTTAGAAGAAATACAATAAACTTTTGTGAAATTGCTATAAAAATAACAAAAGAAACTCGTGTCGGATGTAAAATGTTGTTCCGCCGCATTGCGCGGACACCCTTCTAGTAATCAATAATATGGCCATTAATTGGTGTTTTTATTCCAATTGTCATCACATAATATTTTAAAATTTATTTGAATAATTCAATGAATTGTGAATTCTTAGTTTCTTAGTAGATGGTAGGTTAATCCTATCAGTGAGCATGTAAGCAGTGGCGGATCTAGAAATATATTTCAGGGGTAACGTAATTAATTTTTTTTTTACCATACATTAATATAAAAACATAATAATAAAAAAAGTTAAATAAAATATCTAATTGATCTCAGAACTACCCTCTTCAGTTTTTCATAGCTTGAAAATAAAACATTACATCCTCATTTGTTACTTCATTAAACTCCGTACATATTAGATCATTGTTAAAATATTCCTCCCCATTCGATTCCGTAACTCCGTCTTGATAAGCTTCAGTTTAGAAAAACATCTTTCAATCATTGCTGTTGCAACCGGTAAAATCAATGCTAACTTCAATATCCGATAAAACAAAGAAAAAGATAGATTTTTTCCGGTTTCCACCATTAGCCGAGCAAGATGACACATTCTATTTAAGTTTGTAAATCTATCATCTTATTTTACCGAGTGATAAACACTTTAAGCTCACCTAAAATACATCCTCTTCCATTCATATCAAAATCAACCGGATACATCTCTGAAAAAGCCACTATCTTAGATATGTCAAACTTTGAAAATCCATTACAAGGATTTAAACCCGACATATTTTCTACCAATGTAGTTGATACCTCATTAAATCGATTTTCTAATTCTTGAATTTGCATATCCAAAACCGTATTAAAATTTTCAACCTCAAAATGATGTTGATTGGTAATGACATTCTTTCGCTTTTTTGGGTTACCTATAACTTTCCATCATATCCAACACCTTAATATGATTCTTTTCACAAAAACAAGTCACTTTTTCCAACATAGCATCAAATCCCTTTTATCTTAAATCATTCAATACTTGTTTTGTTTCATTTATCAACTTACTTGCTTCTAATAAGTCTTGACTTTTTTAAGACGTTTTGATAAAACATTTGTGTGTCCCAAAATATATTCCATCAAGCAAGCTGCAATCAAAAGCCATAACCAAGCTGCAATCAGTCGGTGTGGCGCAAAAAGGCAGCCAGGTGCAAGCAACGGTCGAAGACGTGTGGAAAGCAGGCAACAGGTTCGATTTGGGGGTGGGTTAGGAGTGATTTGTGTTGTTTGTCGATTTGGGGGTGGGGTGGGAGCGATTTGTGTTGTTTGTCGATTTGGGGATGGGGGGTGGGCCGATTAGTGTAATTTTTTGTTAAATGAGTTTTTGAGTTATATAGTAAACTAGTTTTAGTAAACTCGTGTATTACACGGATTGAATAAATAAAATATTAAATTAAATAAAAAATTATTAATTATAAAAGAGATATAGTAAGACATGATATGATTGGAATTACGTATGACTAATAACTATAAGTAATAAAACAATAAAATAAACTTTTTAAATTTTTTTGTGTTTTCACATTAAAAAAATTACATTTTTAAAAAATTTCTTACTTTAACTTCCTATTTTAATTAATTTTTATAAAAAAGTTACTTTAACAAAATTAAAAAACTAACTTTAAAATATTACGTAAACATAATTTGATTTTCTAGAATAAATTCTTTTTATTAAAAAACTATTTCTATAGAAACAACCTTAATAAAAAATCTATTTTTTCAATTATTAAAAAACAAATAATAATATAAAATGAGTAAATAATATTATTAGTTATTAGTGTAGTTATTTAGTAGAAGAGATAAGCGGTAAGTATTTGATAAGAATGAATGCGATGCTGACACGTAGCACCTTCATCTACCTTTTTATTAAAGTAAGAAGATGAAGATTGAGTTTTTTTTAAAACTAGTTTGGTTTTATAATAATTTGGGCTTTTTAAAGTTACTTGGGTTTTAAATTGAATTGGGCTTTTAATGTTAATTGGGTAATTAGATTTTATAATGTTTTTATAATAGTTAATATTTTTATATAATATTAGACTATTTTATAAAATTTAAAAACTTTTATAAAGTTTTGAGTTTAAAAATATTTTAGGGGTAATGTAAAAAAATCTCAGGGTAACGTAATATTTTTTTAGGGGTAACGTAAAACCGTGAATTTTTTTTACATAAAAACGTAATTTTTTAACACTACACGTTAAAAGTTGAGGGGTAGCGGAGGCTACCCCTCAAATTTATGTAGGTCCGCCGGTGCATGTAAGCAATTATGTCAAGCTTGTTGTTTATCAACCTTCTTTAACTTATGAGAGGTTGAACTCGGCTCAAACAATTTTATTTTCGTTCTAAAGCTCAAATAATTCCATTTCATTCAACCTTTAGTTATATGATACTCAATATTGTGATAATTTAAGTACACTTTTATTACACCTTTTTTTGGTATTTATTTTACTATTTTCATTTTATATTTATCTCTATTATTACTAGTATTAGTCTACTTATTAATTTATTTATTTAGTTATTTATTATAATAATTATTGTTGTTATTCTTCTATTTTTTTGGTTGGTCATTATTATTCATTTACTATTTTATTTTTGTTTATTTATACATATTATTAATACTGTTATTATTTTCTTATGTTTTATACAGATCGAACGATAAACACGCCTTAATAAAAAGCCCATAATAAATACTACATGTGAATGAGAGACATAACATAGATATGTAGTTACTACAAAACTAAAACACGTGCCCTTTAGAAAAGGTATGATTTATATTATAGTTACACTCTAATGTCTTTCTATATCAGTTAATCAAATACCATGGTAAATAAACTTTTTTTTTCTAACATACATATTTTCCGTTATACAAATGAGACACTATTGTTAGTTTTGATTAAATACAGGTGATGGAAAAAACAATAAATCTATCTATTATAACAAAAGAAATTTTGTTATGGGCAATTGTTACGAATCTCAACATTCTAGTATTAATTTTTATGTTTTTCTTTCCTACTAAATAATTACATTAACTACTAATGATATTATATAAAATTTTAAATCAAAAATAGTTCTTTAATAAATTAAAAAAGAGATCTTTTTATTTATGTAATTTATAAAACAAAACATTTTTTTATAAAATAACAACTTTTTCCAAAACATTAAATTTTTAAATACGAAATATTTTAGAAAATAAAACTTTTATAAACCAAAATAAGTAATTTCAAGATTATAAGACGAAAAACTAAAATAACATGCTTTTAAAAAAGTTTGTTTTGGAGCAAAATGTTATTTAAAAAATATATATAAATACAGAAATTAAAAGAAAAGCATATCATTGTTTTATTACTTTTAGTACTGATTCGTATCTCAAATATCATTTCATAAGTAATAATTTCCGTTACTAATTAATTAATATTTTATACATTCAACCCGTATAATACACAGGGTACTAACTAAGTTAATAATACTTAGTTTTTTAAGAAGTGTGAGAAGGTTTAAAAAACATTACATTGATATGTATTAATTTTAGGGGAATGACGCTTTCGTCAATTTAAATGAATATGTTCTTATCAATGTGGGGCTAGCCCATTTAGGGGTTGTTTGATTTGCTTCTGACCCGGTCAAAATGTCTGACCCACTGGTCCGGTCAGACATTTTGGTCGATCAACGTGTTTGATTATCACTCTTTCGCATTTGACCCGGTCCGACACCACTAACCCATGCCTATATTTCCTCTTACCGGTCAGATTTGGAGCAACCTCTTATCCGGTCACTACCTTCTGACCGAGTAAGAAAAATCAAACAGCCCCTTAGTAAATGACTAAATGTTTTGCATTTTATAGGGGAGGTCCTGAGTTTAGGCTTTGTTTCTTACAGAAAATGTTCCGAGTTTAAACTCAAACATAATATTATGTATGATAAGTATTTACGAGTATGAGAATGTTATGTTTGTCTTAAAAACAAATCAAACATGTTATTTTTCCAACATTACATGTAAAGCTAGACACATGTACAATTGTAAAGCGTACTACTATAGAAAATTATAGTTGCTACGGTCAAACCTGTAACATATTCATAGAAAAATAGGTGTTTGTTACGAATTTGCTACATATTTGGTTTGTATATGATACTTTCGTCGTTAATTTGTTTTCCTACGGATTTTTGCTACAGACTCATATTTGCTATGGGTTTAGCTACAAAAATTTACGTCGCTAATTTAACTACGCATTTGACCATGAATATTTGTTATGGAGTTTTCAACGGATTTTTGTTTGATTTTGACAATGAATTTTTTGCTACGGAAAGTTTATCTATGGATTCACTACATTTTGGCGATGAAATTTTGCTATGAGTTTTGCTATGAGTTTTGTTATATTTTTATTGCTAATCTTTCTATGGGTTTGCAATGTTATTGCTATCGATTTGCTATGCATTTATTAAATTGTTTTTAATATATTTATTTTAAAACTTTTGTTTTGGTTCTTACAGATTTGCTACGAACACATTTTGTTACGGTTTATCCGAATGTAAAGCGTAACAAAGTGTGTCTGTTTCAAACTCGTAGCTAATCCATAACAAACTAGCTACAGAACTTTTCCGTAGTAGTTGGACATTAATTAGCAAAGTCGAACTCACATCTGTAAAGAGTTGGACTTAAACTTGACGCATCGTTGCAATCAACAGTGCATCGAATTGTTAGAAATACGTAATCAGTGTACATAAACAGATTATGGAAATAAATACAATAGAAGATTATAAGTAATATCAATAAAGAAGAACACTAGCAGCAACATGAAGTGATTCTGCAAAACATAATAAAAGAAAAACAAGAAAATGAGCAGAACCGGGCTTGTGTTTAACACAATTCCCTTAAACAGATTCGTCGTCTGTTCCCATGGTACACCGGTTTAAAGCAGCTTACTGCCGGACTTGACACTTGCCTGAAAGATGGTCGGAAGTTGATGAAGCAATTCGAGTTTTGCGATGACTTTTTTCGGTGTGTTTTTTACCTCTACAATGTGTTTTTATATAAACATATAAATAATAGAATTGTAACCGAATACAATTCATTACAAAGAACAGTTGTATTATTATTAGATTTCCAACCCAGAAACCTGTTTTCTGCACCCCACTGTGCACGAGTATGTGCTAGAGTAAAACACAACACAATAATTTAATCTATATTTATATCTATACTACTATATAATGCATAAGCATGGGACACAAATGTAATTTCATAAAAATTTAAGACACGTAAGACAACTTATTAAGCATTAGGTACAAGTGTTATATGCAATTATTCTTATTTTGTCCTTCACTTATTAAACTTCTTTTAATCAATCTATATCTATACTACTATATAATGCATAAACATGGGACACAAATGTAATTTCATAAAAATTTAAGACACCTAAGACAACTTATTAAGCATTAGGTACAAGTGTTATATGCAATTATTCTTATTTTGTCCTTCACTTATTAAACTTCTTTTAATCAATCTATATCTATACTACTATATAATGCATAAACATGGGACACAAATGTAATTTCATAAAAATTTAAGACACCTAAGACAACTTATTAAGCATTAGGTACAAGTGTTATATGCAATTATTCTTATTTTGTCCTTCACTTATTAAACTTCTTTTAATCAATGCATTAATTCATATTATTAATACATTATTTAATTCACTACATTGTATAATTTATTATTAATATTTAAAATTATATAAGTACTGATAATTTATAAATAATAATAATAATATTAATAAATATATTAATATTAATATTAATAAAATTATAAAATAAATAGTATCTAATTTGAATACTTAACTATTTAATTATCGAATGTTTTTATACTAATGATTATAATAACAATCTACATCTATTTTATCTATGCTATAATATAAAACATATGATGATAACATACTTATAATATAATAGTTCATGATTTCTCATATTTAATAATTTTTTTCTAATTAATACATTCTTTAATATATATTGATTTTAATATTATCTTATTTATAATGCTTTAAATGAATGTTAATATATATACCTTTATTATTTATATTATTATTAATGCTATTTGATTTAAGTATTTTTAATTTAAACACTTAAGTATATAGCTACAAAATATTTATATAGTTATAATAATAATAATAATAATAATAATAATAATGACGATGATGATGATAATAATAATAATAATAATAATAATAATAATAATAATAATATAATAATAATAATAATAATAATAATAATACCCAAATATATTTGTGTTTAATGTTGGTAGGAAATATCACTATATATAACTAATAAAAAAGATTTTAAGCAATGAAGGTAATTATTTTCTTACTATCACCACAATAATGTTTTTTCTCAAAACTAATAAAAAACTATTTCATTATTTTTTTATAATTTTACTTTTAAACCTTTAAGGATTTTTTTTTTAAAATTAAACACAACACTTTCTCTATTTCTCTCTCTCTCTCTCTATCTCTTTCTTTTTTAATTGATACTACCTATTTTGTTTCATTAAAATTTTTTACTTAAACCTTCAAGTTATGTTAAATTTACATTTAATAACCTTAACTTTTTTTATAATTTTAGACATAAGCCTTCAAGTTAGGTTAAATTTACATTTATGCACCTAATTTTTCTAATTTCTATACTTAAGAATTCGAGTTATGTTAAATTTATATGTAATTACTTAAACTTTTTTTAAGTTTTATACATGAGTATCCGAGTTTTGTCAAAATTTCTTTTAACCAATTTATAATAAAGCTTGTTAATTATAATAAAGTCACAATTTATGTATTCACTATTTTTTTATATGTTTCGAGTTATTTATATTTTTATAGTTCTTTAATTTCCTATTACACATTTTTATCTGTGTTTCGTACGCATTTTTTCGGGTGATTAGTACTAACAAATAAATTATTAGATTACATTTTTTAACTTTTATAACCCCAAAAACTATTATTATGACATTCTCGTATACATTATAACTGTACCGCGGCGAAGCGCTGGTCTATTCCGCTAGTATGTATTAAAAGCTAACACATATAAACTAAATAAACATATATTTGTTCCAATACCAATATAGGACTAAATATCATTCTTTAAAATTCTTATCGAGATAACACAACTTTTTAAGATTGCAACATCTCTTTCAACATTCAATCCAACACAAATCTCATTGTATATATAAAACAAAATTATAATGTTGGGCATCGTCATAATGAAGAAGAGTATTTGCATAATCAAACCTCATTACAGTAGCAAAACATATCATGGAAGTTAGCCCCGTTATTCAAGTGAATAATGCATCGAAACACGTAATAAAAACAAATCAAAAGTATTGTAATTGTTAGATTCATAATTGTAGAGGATTAGATACACCCTCATAACCAGCAATGAATCAAATTCGTTAAAATCTTACTTTTTCAGTAAATATAACAAGATTGATATCAATTTAAATTATTTTTCTTCAGAATTTATAATATTGTTTTATAACAAAAAAAATCAAATATATCAAAGAGAATTGAAATTAGAAAATTTGATAGTTCTTATATTTTATTTTGATTTAAACTAATAGGTGTAATATATAGTAACTATTTTTTAAAGTTAATGTTAGTTTTGCTTTTTAAGGTTTTACAAAAATAATAGTTTTCCTCCAAAAGTTTATAAAACAATTTAAGTTCAAAAGTTTTATTATATGTTTCACTTTCAATTCAAAATAACGACTAAAACAAGTTATGAATTATTCGAGGTAAATTGATATTTTTAATCTTTTGGAGTAAAATGATTATTTTTGTCGGATCAAACAAAACTGAAATTAACTCATTTTTTCTATTTTACCCTTTTAGTCATATTTAACTTCATGTAAATTATGGTTAAAAATTTGATTTAAAACAAATTTAACCATTATTTTAAATATTGTTTAGCACTCTAATGTAACATGTTTGTTTGACTTTTTTAGTTTATAGGCTAAAACTAAACATTATTTTATTAAATTTGTTTAGGGTTCAAAGGAACTAAGAAATTATGTAACCTGTTCACGGGCTTCTTCACATTTATTCTTGTTTAATTTCATAGTTAAAACTTTAATCACATAAAATTCAGTGTTAAATTCATCAAGAAACAAGTATGGAATATTTAAAAATTCAATTGAATTTTGAGGATTCATATTTATTTTAATTAATTCAATGTCAGGAACTACATAAGGCCATTAAGGGTTAAACATCTAATGAGGAATTAATCAGGTCAATAATTATCATATGCCATCTCGAGACACGAACCCATGAAATATCTAAATTAATCTTATATATCTTTGTGTGTGTGGAATAGTAAATCTAAACTTTATTCTAACACAAACCAAAACTATATACACCCAGAAATCAAAACAATAACATAATCAAAAAATTAAACCCGATTAAATACCATCTAGAACGATATGTAGAACGATATGTAGAACGATATGTAGAACGATATGAAGATAAAAAAAACTGAATAAAATATGAACATGATGAGTGAGATTGTTGATGAAAATGTATCTAATGAAAACAATAGTACATGTGAATGTTTACTCCAAAGGTCTTGAACCTGATTCTTCAAACTCTTAGTGCTGGAGATAGATTTAGTTAGAAGATGAAGGAGAAAGATAAGAGGGTTTGTTTAATGACGAAGATTAATAGATCATAAAATTGCAAGACTTAAAAGTTGTAAAGTTTTAGAATATGAAGGAAATAAAATTGGAATTAGAAAACTTTTCATCAAAATTTGAGCTTTGTTGGGATTAGACCTGAAAAGGATTCCATCAACTTTCATCCATCAAAGGAATTTAACATTCCCTCCCATATGTGATGGAATTCTAAATTTCTTATGAAATGTATAAAGATTGCAAACATACCCTCATCCTCAATCTTTCCAACTGGATTTGAGCTCCAAAACATCCGACCAACCCCCTTCGACAAGCCACTTCGACCACCAACAAGCGGCACTACAACACCACATGTCGTCTTCTATCTCCCCACCACAACCCATAACACCCCTAACCACCAAAAACATATTTGTCTTTGGTTTATTCCATATTAGGATCTTAATAAGAGTGAGTCGTCAATTATCTTTGTGTCGTTTTGGTCACATATGTTATTTTCATAAAAAAAAATATATTCCTTTTTCATTTGTCTTCCCAAGGTCTTAGTAAATTGTCAATTTCATCCAAAAAAATATTAACCCTCGTTAGTTTAAAATGATCAGACCTTTCATCTTTTCATATTCGAATCCTTCACCATCGACTGAATCATGAGATTGTCGGTTTCATCGGTGGAGGAGGAAGATGAAGCTAGTTTGGTCCTGGCAGTGGGAAACTCGTTGCGAATGGGTTGTATAATAGAGACCATCGCTTCTAGTCATCCTCTTCCTGTATTGTAATTCAATGAACTCGATTAGGGTTATGTAATCGAGGGTTTTTGTTTTGTAATTTAAAGGGTAAACTTGTCAATTTATATATTTAACATTTTAAATTAACAGAGTTAATGTTTTTGGATGAAAATGATAATTGTGGCCAAATTATAACGAGAAAAACAACAATTCACTCTATTGATAATAATCTTAACATAATTACACGTTAAAACCTAGCTTAAAACATGTAGTTTGAATATTTGCATTGTGTGCAATATTTACGATCACGTCTCAAAGGCAACTTGGTTGCATGTTTTGTCTTGGGCATACATGTCTAACAGAAAAATATATCTAACAAGTACTGTGTACTAGGTATAGAACATAAGTTATACTAACCACACACTAAGACTGTCCACGACGCTAAAAACCACCATTCCCACAAATAGTCTCAGTCAGTATATCACATCAGTGTTCCACTAACTTTCATTCATCCTTCCCACAATCAATTTTTAGTCCCAACACCATTCTTCCTACAAACAACCATTAAGAAAACAAAACAACACACATTTTTGTGTGTGGGCCACACAAAATGCATCCATGAAGCACTCTTGGCAAATGGCGGGTGAATGACGAATGAGTCTGCACAACACAGCCCTTCCAAAGGGCGGCAGGGAAGGGGCTAAGGGCGTTGTTTATGGATAGTCTAACAATCATTATTCACACTCATGAATAAGTGTAATATGATTTTCACACTCATGAATAAGTGTAATATGATTTTCAACTGGTGAAATTTCGTACTTTCAAACTATTAGATCTAAGATGGGTATCTATCAATACTAATAAAAGAAGATTTTTATGTGCCATTTGTCACAATTCTAGACCTACTAAAATTTATTTTTTCGTTTCTCTCTCCTAATAAATATTACATTAACTACAAATGATTTTATTTAATTCTTTTCATATTACATATATGAACTTTTTTAAAAGAGATCTTTCTACAAATGCAATTTATAAAAAAATATTTTTTTAAAAATAAGAAATTCTTATGAAAGAAAAGTAATTAAAATTTTAAAGTTATAATAAATAAATTATTAAAAATGACATTTTTTAACAATCGTTTGTTATGAAACAATTTGTTTAAAAACCAATTAAAAAATAAATAAATTTAAAAATGATTTAAAATATGATATCATTATTTTATCACTCATACGTAATATTAATCATATCTTATATCAAAAGACCGTTTTATAATTCATTAATTTTATTAATAATTATTTAATATTTTATTTATTCAACCCGTGTAATACACGGGATGATACCTAGTTAATCTATATATTAATTCAATGATGTTTGGATCCCCATTTTCACTTACCACCTCCCATACCTTACCTTCTCTCTCTAATCTCTATATGTACATACATATATAAGCTTTTTAAGTTATGCGCATTATTACAATTTCATGCCCATAAATAGCAAATGTTAGTATTTAACACAGAACTTAAGTTTAAGTTTTAATGGAATTGGCACTTAAATATAAAAATATGCTTAAAGGTTTGAAAATTATGCTGTCTTATCAATCTTTAATAACACAATAAAAAACGGTAGACACATGACTTAAGTACATACATTGAATTATTACAAAAATTAATACATACCGTAACATCACATAACCTCTAGCTTTAATTCACTATTAATGAAACTATAATCTAATACAAATATAAAAGTTCAGTACTATAAGCATAGAGAAATTCCTACCCGCAGACTCACCAACCTGCTCTAGTACCAAAACAGACAGACAATGTTCCTACCTTCACAAATTGTTCCGCACTTCCGTTTCGTCTCCCGAGAAACATGGGGCGGTGTTCACACCGACCCCCTATCTGACTCCACTCCCTCACTCTAAGATAGCGTTTGGTACACAATAATAAGAGGCATAACGAAATGAACCATTGATGATTAATAGAAAAATACATGTTTGTTTGATGAATATAATAAATAAACAATTATAAAGGTAATTCCATTTACTCAAATTCGTTCTATACACCCTTATTTTTCCATTCCATTTTCTTTTTTCATTATTAGTTACCAACACCATCCACTCACCCACAACAACCACCACCACCATTGACCATCAACACCTGCCACTGCTGACGCCACCATCGCCATCGCCACCCATCGATCGTTGCCGCTGCCGCCAACCACGGGGCACCACCGCTGCCACCCACCATAACCACTTTTACATTTTATTTTCTCGTATTTTCCTACCTAACAAACAACACAAGTAATGATCGTTTTCATTCCTAAATAGTAATCAAACAATGCAATAAAAGAAAATGATTAATTTTATTTTTTAATATATTTCTTTCACTCATTTATTTAATTACTTCGTCAATTCAATTACCTCATACTAAACAAATCCTAAAAGTGATTTGTTTATTACATTGTCATAATTAGCTAGTTACAATAGTAAGGACCTTTTGATGATAATAATAAGTCAAAGAAGCCGAAAAGCGACAATTACATATCTAAAAGTCCTCGATATGACAAATAGAAAACTTAGCTTACAGCGCAATTAATCTCAAACTTGTGTAATGTAATATATATCAGAGAGAGAGAGAGAGAGAGAGAGGAACCGTCGCTGTGAAGGTCAAACCCAACAACAAACACTTGGAAAATCTCAGACCGCTGTAATCTCCGTCGTGTTTTTCCGGCGAACTTCAACAATTTATGCCCCATTTTATCCTCTCACGCTGACGGTGGTGGTGGCGGTGGTGGCGGTGGTGCCGGTGACTTTTACAAGCAGCCGATTATTATTATTATGAGGAGAAGCCAAAACAAAGGTAATAATGATAAGCATGACAACAACGCCAATGGCTTGATTCCTAACTCCTTCAGATTCATTTCTTCCTGTATCAAGACCGTATCGACTAACGTCAGGTCTGCTGGAGCCTCCGTTTCTGGATCGGTTTCCGCTGATTCATCCGATGAAGATCGAAAAGATCAGGTTTCGTCTTCGATTGTTTATTCGATTGATCTCGATTTTGTTTCCAAGTGTTGTGATGTATTAGTTTAAGATGAGGATTACTGTTGTTAATGATGGCTTGTTGAGTTGTTTCAGTTTAGTTGTATGTGTGATTGTGTATTTCAGTTTAGTTGTTAATGATCTTTCGAAGGCATGGGAATTGAAATTGAGGATGGAAATTGTGTTTTACTGAAAAATGAGACGGTGATATGTGAAGTGAGAACTAGTGGATGCGATGGTTGGATGGTTCCTTACATTTAGGGTTTTGTTGAATCTGTGGTTCTGGAGGTGTTGGTTCTTTTTAGGAGATGTGGTTTGTCAGGGGTGTGGCAGGGAGTCAATTTGATCAATATGCTATGATAACAGCTGATATGTGGATATGGAAATTGGGATACAATTGGGAAACTTTTGGACTTATGTCAATAAGTAGAAGAAGGATAGAGACAATATCATAATTGATACTAATAAAACTCATATTTTAATGTCTAAAACAAGCCGGTTTCTCACCAATTACAAAGTATTGGAGAGTTTGAGCCAGGTGTTGGATAGTGCTTTTAGCATTTCTTCTTCGAGATGGTGTCTCATGTTCTTTTACTAAAATGTGCATAGTGTATTGTTTGTATGTGTGTCTAGTTTTAGAAATTGTCACTTTTTTCCAGCAACCATGTCCTTGCAACAGATATGATATTTTCTTTGTCCAAGTGATAAAGGGAGTTTAACTTTTGTTGGGTAATTGGAGGAGGACTGGTGAGGGTGCCATTTGGTTTGTGGACTTCTAATTCGTATATGAAACACATGGAGGTTTGCAGTATAAGTTACATGTGCCTGGTTCTGTATGGACTTGAGAAGTAACTGCTGCTATGAGATATTTTTTATTTGACTTTCTAGGCCATATACACTATAAGCCACGAGGTGCTACTTTTTGAATGAACATTTAAGTATCATCTGATGGAGGTGTTGGATGAAGAAATTTCTTTTGATTTACCTTTATTTTTGTTGTGTATGTTCCATTCCTTTTTAAACTCTTATTTCTTTTCCAACTTACTGAACACTTTTCTACTCATTGTTTCCTTGATGAGTTGGATGCAAACAAATTGGTTAGCAATGTAATGTGACTATATGGGACTTTATCAGCCAAATCCGTATGATTCACAGGAATGAGTTTGTTATTGTAAAGATTCTTTTGTTGTCTAGTCAGGCAGTACTCTCTTCTGAACCTAAAGAAATTTAGATAGGAGTTTTAGTCTTTCACACACATTTTTGATTTTGTTAATTTGGGATAGAGAGTTTGTTAACTAGGAGTACAAAAGCTGGATAATATGTTCCCTAATTCATTTTCTTTTGGCAAGTGTCTAATGGTTTTAAATGCTTTCGCTGAACCCTTTTTTATGTTAAAAGGATCATAGACCAAAAGTGATCCTTCCTATACTAGTTTTATACCATATTTTTTGAATTGGAACCCTTACGATGATATTACAGCTTTTAAATGAAATAACCATAAGGTTTGTTATTTTACATCTTGTTACAATGTGTTAATTTCTTATACAATATTCAATCTGTGGTCTAAACTCAGCTTGATCTTCTTTTGGTCAAAATTCTTTTTAGTCAAGACCCTTCATTTGCACAATGACCATTGAATTTATAAGATATTCCAATTTGTTTGTGCTTTATTTTTATCCCCTTCTGGCACACAGTCTAGTTCATTAATTGTTGTCTTTGGTTGCTGTTAATGCAAATGGAGTATGATCAGAATAGGGTGAGACAACCTTTTCATGTTCAGAACATTAGGTGTATAGTTTTGAAGACTAGATTTCTCTTTCTTTGTTAGTTGCGCACAGTTGATACATATGGTCAAACTTGAGGAGACTTGTTACTTGTTAGAAGATAGATATGCATAGTCACAGGCTCACAGCAAAACCTAAACTTGGTATCAAAATGACCTTATTTTATTCGTTACTCATATCATTCTATGTTGTACATGTTACATTCATATATACTGGCTTTCTGTTCCTAAATGCTTATAACCAGCAATTGACTGAACAGGTCCTGTGGTCTTGCTTTGATAGACTAGAGCTTAGTCCAACTATTGTGAAGCAAGTTCTCCTACTTGGTTACTCCAATGGTTTTCAAGTCCTTGATGTTGATGATGGTTCTAATTTTATTGAACTGGTTTCAACTCGTGATGATCCAGTCACATTTCTACAAATCCAGCCAACCCCTGAACAGACCGAAGGACAAGAGGGGTTCAAAATGTCACAACCCTTGCTATTGGTTGTGGCTAGTGAAGAAACAAGGCTTTCGGGCTCATCAAACACTGAAAGAGATGAATCAATGGAGAATTCCATGTACTCTTCTAGAGCTGTTCGGTTTTACTCTTTAAGGTCACACAATTATGTTCACGTCTTACGATTCAGGTCAACGGTGTATATGGTTAGATGCAGTCCACGAATAGTGGCTGTAGGTCTTGCATCACAAGTAAGTATCCATCTACTGTGACGTTTTGTCTTGTCATTGTTTCCTGATTTCATTTATGAAATTTCCTGGTTATTTTACGTCTATTTCAGTTCTTAACTTGTTTGAGAATGGAGTGGTGCTAAGTATGTGGTTGTTGTTTTTCACCTCCTATTAGTTTTGAGTATGGATAGATACCACAAAGTAGAGGTGAAAAATGGGTTGAAACATATCAGGTTGGTTGGTCCAGAACACTTTCGTTTAAGATGAGCAGTTTCTTTTATTATAAATTAAAGGCATGTCAAATATGATATTATCATCACAAAATGCCTACTATCGCGGTACGAATCTAGTTTTTAAATGAAATGATTTAGGAGGTTTTATGCATTAAGAATACACTACAGGCAATTTTCAAGTCATAACTTTCAACTCATTAGATCTAACTAACAATGTTTTCTTTAATCTAACACACACATATACATATACACATCTAAAAATATACACATATACATATACATGTATATCTATATGTATAAATAAACACACACAAACACACACACACACACACACACATATATATATATATATATATATTGTGTATAACTTGTTTGACTCGTTTGAGATGAGTCATGAGATAACTCAAATCAATCCTTTAGTAAGTAAATTGGGTTGTAATGGAAACCTTTGAATATAGTGATATCTAGAAAAGATGTGTGTCGTATTTGAAAAATGTTCATTTTTTTACACAATAGTAAATATTTTTTGATCAGTGCCAGCCTTAGGTGCATACAAAATCCTAAAAGCTGTACGTATCAGATTAGTATGCATCGAACGTCTCATGGCTTTTGTGGTTTTTTTTACATGGCAGATATATTGCTTTGATGCCCTCACTCTTGAAAACAAGTTTAGCGTGCTCACTTATCCTTTATCTCAACTGGGAGGACAAGGAGTTTCTGGGATTAATATTGGATATGGGCCAATGGCTGTGGGGCCCAGGTGGTTGGCTTATGCTTCGAACAACCCATTATTGTCAAATACTGGACGCTTAAGTCCGCAAAACTTGAGTCCTTCTCCAGGTGTAAGTCCTTCAACCTCACCTGGCAGTGGAAGTTTGATGGCCCGATATGCCATGGAATCCAGCAAGCAGCTGGCTAGTGGTCTAATTAATCTTGGAGACATGAGCTACAGAACTTTGTCAAAGTATTGTCATGAGCTTCTCCCTGATGGTTCCACCTCTCCCATTTCATTCAACTCCAGTAGGAAAGCTGGTAGGGCTGTGGCTCATTCAACTGAGAATGCTAATGCTGGAATGGTAATACTTCTGTATTTTGACACTTCAGAAATCAATCATGCATCTTTTCAGGGTTGTGTTAATATACAAGTGTTTGGACAACAGTAATTGTACCAAAGGAGGACCTGATGCTTCAATTAATGGTTAGAGTTATTGAAGTAATAGTTCTTTTTGTCTATTTTATGTGCAGGTTGTGATTAAAGATTTTGTATCGCGAGCCATTGTTTCACAATTTAGGGCCCACACAAGTCCCATATCTGCACTATGTTTTGATCCAAGCGGGACTCTTTTGGTCACAGCATCAGTACATGGGAACAATATTAACATTTTCCGGATTCTTCCGTCCTCACAATGTGATTCAGGCAGCCAAAACTTTAATTGGAATTCTGCTCATGTGCATCTTTACAAGCTCCATCGTGGCATGACATCTGCTGTGTGTTTCCCCTCTCTTTCTCATTCTTGTTGTGTTTTCATGTGATTTAGAGGTGGCAGTTTTGGCCCATTAACTTTTGAATGAGTTGATTTGGATTGTGTTTTATTTCAAAAGGGTCAAATAGAAAAAAAAGTATGGCTTAAAGAGGAATGGGTCGTTCGGGTTGAGAAGTCGTTAAAAAATGCCTCATAAAGTTTCAGTCAAAGATTATGCATTTGTTGTATTATTTTATTTTTCTTATAATAATTTAAACATTAGTTCTTTGTTAAAGAAAATTTAAAACATGGACAAGAAGTGCTTGCAGGCAACCTGGCCTAGTCTCTTTTGACCTGTAAAAAATGACCCGTTTCCACCAGTCTTGCCACCTATCTTGCTCCTTCTAGTTTGATTATTTGGTTACTTATAGTTACTTTAACAGGTGATACAAGACATTTGTTTTAGTCAATATAGTGAATGGATAGCAGTAATTTCATCTAGGGGCACATGCCATATTTTTCTGTTATCTCCTTTTGGTGGTGAGACTGGTATTCAGTTACAAAACTCGAAAGGCAATGGGCGAGCACTTTCAGCTTTTGTATCAGTACCATGGTGGTCTACTTCATCTTTCACGAATGATCAATCGTTATCACCACCACCACCAGCAACAATCACTCTATCTGTGGTTAGCAGAATAAAAAACGTTAATTTTGGGTGGATTAATTCGGTAGGAAATGCTGCATCTGGAAAGACGTCAGTGCCACCTGGCGTCATTGCCGCAACTTTTCACAGTTCTATACGTGGAAATATTGCACCTGCTGTCTCAAATGTGGAAACTTTAGAGCACCTGCTGGTGTATAGTCCATCTGGCTATGTAATTCAATATGAGTTGTTGCCTTCTATAGGGAGAGAGCAAGTTGAATCTTCTTTAAAGGGTGGGACTGCTTCACAGGTGCAGGTCCAAGATGAAGACTTGCGGGTGAAAGTGGAACCTATTCAGTGGTGGGATGTTTGCCGAAGAACAGATTGGCCAGAAAAAGAGGAGTTTATAGGTGGGGTTGCTCACAGCTCAGTAGAAACTGTTATGACTAATTCTGATGATGAAGATAGCAAACACCATGAACGATCCCGTTGGTATCTTTCTCATGCTGAGGTGCAAATGAAGTCTGGGAGAGTTCCAGTTTGGCAAAAGTCCAAGGTACTCACTAATCTGTGTTGTTCTATATACTTCTTTGTTGACATTTTGAACAAACATGTTTATGGTTTTATTCTGTTGTGTAGATATGCTTCTACGTGATGGCTCCAAAGTTATGCCAAGAGCTAAATGATGCTGGAGAGGTTGATATTGAAACAATCCCAGTGAATGAAGTTGAAGTTAGGCAGAAAGATTTGCTGCCTGTTTTTGACAGCTCTCCAGCAGTTCATCCTGGTTGGACTGACGGCCGGTAGTCTCATTGACCTTTCTCCAATTTATTATATTTATTATCTTGAAACCTGGTTAAATTGTTTCTTCATCTATATTTTTCATGCTTCATATTGGTAGCCTTAGAAGCTTTAGATGCATCTATATAATTAGACATCTCTTTTACTTGGCCATAGGTGTTTTGAGCAAAAATTTGGTTTTATTAACTGGACAAAGGGGATACTTGCTCTTGAGATGAATATTTTTAAATCAATTTCTTCTTTTACTATTGGTTTATGTGTAGTTTTATGAGACAATAAAAGTACAATACCAGATACAAGCAGAAACAAGGTATGACTTCGGTTGATGCTTGTTTACTCACAATTTTAGTATGCTCATACATACTCTAAATGTTTAAAGACTTGTTTTTGTCTGCAACGTCTGAATCTAAATGCATCTGGACATATATTCTTTTTTTGCGATAAAGCTAAATATATGTTGAAGCGATCATAAAAAATTTTTAGGCTGAGACTAGAATTAGTTGCTTGCCTTGCTTTATAATTATTGGATGAACCTGGTTTCATGCTGAATGCCATTTTCATTTGGTCACATGTAATATGTGACCAACTAGCCAACTTAACTAGGAACACTACGTCACAGGGCTTTTTGCATTGGTAGCTCTTTTTCTTATTCATTGGCTCTTAATATTTTTGTACTTTTTTGCATTGGTAGCTCTTTTTCTTATACATTGGCTCTTAATATTTTGTTTTTTACTGAGTCTTTAATGTGGCATGTATTTCTTTGAAGAGTATTTACGGCTGATAGATATTCTGCTTCATCTACCACCATTGGTACCAGTGATGAAAAGTTCCCTCAAAATTCTGCCGTCTCACATGGTATTGCAGTTATTCTCTGGTTATGCAAGTAATTTGATTTTAGAGGGGCGGGATGGGTTGGGTAACGGGTCAGGTCGAAATGTATAATTTTCTAGTATGCGGTAGAATAGATTTGGTTGGGTACCCACAAACACTTTTTAGATTAATTTTTTATAAGAGTCATAAATTGTTAATGTATTTTAAATATATTTACCAAAACTATATTGTTTCAATAATAATCTATGTATTAAATACTATATGCATTAAAAATACACTTTGGGTGAGTGCAATTTTCTTTTTTGCTAAACTTTCTTATTTGCCCCGTCTGATGAAAAGTATGACCCAAATCGGCCAATTACTCTATGCTTTTGGACGTAGTTCTCAAATCTCATCTAACAGTCTTTTTCCATCAGGGCCGTCACCGGAACCTGCAGACTTACAAAATATAGTTATGATGGAATCGCATATATCTTATCCTATTCTTGCTTCAACTGTAAATAATAATGACAGCATGAATAGGCCAAGTTCTTTTACTGGTTTCAATGAGATGTTATCTTCTGGTCTTGATGACATCATGAATTCACCATCTCCTGTTGACGGTTCAATTGCTACAGGAGCCAGCGTTGGTAGATCAGGGGTTGAGTCTTCTGAAAGCATTGTGACTAGCGACTCCTCAAATGCAGGATCTAACCGTTCTGACTTGAGTATGAATATTGTTGATGAAGCAGATCCTGTAGAGTATGGACATGACTTTGATCAACCGTCTACCAAGGAAAAAAGTAGTGAAGTTAAAGAAATGGACGATGTTGATGGCAACAATCAGAGTAGCAATTTGGAGGAAGATGGGGAGAGCGATGATATGCTTGGAGGGGTGTTCGCCATTGAAGAATGTGAGTGTTTCTTTAGCTAACGCAAATCATTATCATTTAAGTTAATTGATATAAAGATTGTGTGATGTGATTGCAGGTTGATGGTGATGTGAAAGATGAAGTAACAATTGTTGGTAGTATCTACTATCCATCTGTATTCTGATTGATTGATGATGTATAGTGGCACCATTTGTGTAAGTAACATTACTTGTTCAAAGTTAAGAAGAAACATGGACATTCTTTTATGTGATTACTTGTTCAATGACCATCAAGTTCACCATAAACTAAAAATTTAAAACGCTCTGCACTTTATATTTAACATTCCTATAACTTTAACCACGAGCTTTTTTTTAACACTAAATGCTTCCAACCTTCGAACCAAAGTTGAGCACAATAAGGGATTTTGTATGATGGTAACGAGATCATAAGTAATAGAAACGCATATGCTCTATTCTAAAATATACTTGTTGCGTCCAGCGTCCTGGATGATGTGTGCCTCACATCATGTTTTTCAAGTCCCTTTGTGATTCAGTGACAAGTTTGTAACTACTATCAATGTTTTTGGGTGTTTGCCTGGGGCAAAGTTTGTTAGGGGTGATAAAATTGTTTGATAAAAGAGAAAAATGTTATTGTTAATCTATATACTTGAGGATAGTGGTGTACAAACCGGTTTGGGGGCCCAAACCGGTTTGGGTTCAAACCGGTTTCAATCCTTAAAACTCAAACCTATCAAACCAGTTTGGGTCGGTTTGGAACCGGTTCGAACCCAAACCGATTTTATTATTATTATTTTTTAAATTTGGATTTTTGTTATATTCAAATAAAATTTTAAACTTTTATTTAAAACATAAACATTTATAACATTTATATAATTTAAACAATTTATAACATTTATAAACATTTAAAACATTTAAACAATTTAAACAATTTAAAACATTTATAAACATA
>BJCM01083629.1:0-14880 GCA_018326385.1 Flaveria bidentis | reverse complement strand
GTTGACACACTTTAGCATGTTTTCTCAGGTCACAGGATCGCTTAAGCTAGGTTGCACGGCTAAGGAACAAACTCAGGACATACATTCATCAGTTTTATTTTCTTTTGCATTAAACATTTGTCTTGACATAGCATTTTTAGACTTTTAGTCTTGGGTTACATTTCAGTTTTATGCTTTCGCATTGATATTCATTTCATTTATGTTTACTCTGATTTAATTCAAACGTTAATTTTAAATTCATATAGTGTCGTTTGATATGACCGTGTCTGAGATCCTGGTTTGTCACACGCCTAACGGTAAACCCGTTTGTGGAAATTGAGGGTGTGACAATAACAACACCTAAAAATATGAGGTTACACCTTGGAGAGATCCAAATTAATAAAAGATTATATGCATAACACTTTTAAACTAACACAAGCTATGTTTTATCCAAATAAAATTAACGTTTCCTAACTCAACTCATCCCTCTACTTTACTTAATAAGTTTATGGATCCTTCTCCTATTAAATTAGTCATATATTTTCTCTTCTTCACTCATTAGGTGATACGTTTAACATGCAGAAAGGATACATTATTTAAATTTTTTAAACCTAAATTATAAACACCTACGCATTTTGAATTCTGCCCTCTCAGTCTCACATCAAACAAAACAATGTTCTACTTTCTGACAACACCACAATAGAAGGAAGATCAATGAGTCTTTAGTCAAGAAATGATCAACAAGGACCATTATAAAAAAATTCTTGAAAGTTGAAATACTTTAAATGTATTAGTCGTTTGATTCACAAAATTTAGGTTATCGGTTTACTTCTATAAGTTTTTACTTTTGTAGCTATATCATATTAAAGTATTAAACGTTTTCAAAAATCTGTTCATCGAAGAAACTTAAAAGAATAATCTAGAAGCTTAATAGGTTTACATTTGTATTTATTATATATGTTATTAAAACATGGTATACGTCAATATGATTATGTACACCAATAATCACCATAAATAAAATAAAATAAAATATATGGGGGTCCAAAGATGACAGGAAATCCTCATTGGGAAGCAACCTTCAATACCTCCAAAATTGCATCATGTTTTACCATATCTTGTCAATGAAGTAAATATAGTCAAAATATTCTGAATAAAAGTATTGTCCTCTTAAAGAGAAAGTTGAATTCTATATTATATCAAAATTGTTATATATATTCAATTATGTTTTAATTGTTGTTTATTTGTTTGACAAAATATAAGTTTTATACATGGATTAATATTTGTGATTATATCCACTCACCTAAAACCATATAGAATCACAAGTAAGCATGAAAACACGGTTAAAAACACCGAGAGATCATTTAAGATTTTAAGTCGATCTTCACACTTTCAAGTTTCAAGTGTGAAGCAATTAGTTAGATCTTTAATAAGTTTTTGTCAATATGAATATTAATATTTTCTATGTGTTTTCAAATAGAGTTTTATTATATTTATATGTTTAAGAGCACAAGTTTTTATTAGTTACAAACTTAGGATATTGTCATACACACCGGCCTATAAATATGACCAAAAGGGTATATTATTATATTATATCTTTACATGTAACAGCTAGATTTCATAAATTTGTTATATAATGATATAAACATTACTTTCTAATATATAAGACTTCCATCCTCATTGAGAAGACATTCTCTAATTAAGCATGCTGTATTTGTGTACGTACAAATTGCATCCCTAATTAAGGATTCGAGGATAAGTTTCTTATATGAAAATGTCATTTAGTAAATATAATACATACCAATGGGCACTTGGTCAAATGGTATCCGGGGTGTAATAAGTGTTCACCCTCTTTAAGGTCAAGAGTTCAAATTAATAATAGAGAGATTAGATGAATTTTTCTATAGATGAGAAGTCGTTCAAAAGTATATGTAATGCATATTTTGTTATAGAATCCGGTTAAAAAAACACTTTTTTTATCTAGCACTTGCTAAAAGAAAATTTTGGTACCGATATTTGAAAAACTATTGAGTGTAAAAGCCCTTATGCACACGTCCCAATCACCCTCCCAAAGGGATATATGCATCAAACAACAAATCAATATGATAAATTTGTCATCTATATTAAAAAAATGCTCTTAGATCTTATTTGATAATATACTTTTCTTGTACTTGTTAGTGTTTTAAGGTATTAGCATAACCGTTTGAGAGAACAAATATTTTGTTAATTGTTTGACATGACAAATGATTAGGAATTGAAAAACACTGTTTAAATAGATTTTATAGTCTCATACGCATTTGTAAATATGATATCTCAAATGTCTATCATATACTGATTATCAGATTACTCGTTAGTTATTACCTCATCCGGTTTCAAAATTTCATAGGCATCTTAGATAATCGAAACAAACAAGAAACGTTACAAGAGCACTTGATGACAGCTTCTTATATCTTATATTTAAGAAGTCCATTATAACATTTAAGCATTAAGAATTTGAAATCGCTAGAACCTGGTAAAG
Organism: Flaveria bidentis; assembly: GCA_018326385.1. NCBI lineage: Eukaryota > Viridiplantae > Streptophyta > Magnoliopsida > Asterales > Asteraceae > Flaveria > Flaveria bidentis. The sequence continues at coordinate 12,386 of BJCM01083629.1, read as the reverse complement.
ATTAAAATAATTTGAAACATAATATTCCCATGTAGATAATTAGATAGTTTAGATGACAAAATTGGGATGCGGTGGCCCATAATGAATCAGGATGCTTTGGCCCATAATGAGAAAATCGGGTCAGTGAAGCTTGGGCCAAAATGATCAAAACAACCAAGAAACCCAAATATACATATTAAAGCATTCACAATCCATTCCTTCCTTCAATTATTCCTTACAATTATATTAATAGTTATTATTTTATTCAATAATTTTTAATTTAATAATATTTTTATATATTTATTATTATTATTTTTAATCCACTTGCAACCACTTTAAAAAATATAAAAAAATTTATGAAAGTTATACCGTATTTCCCCAAATATAAAAAAAATAATACAATGTCATCCCCATATTATAGAATATCCTCTCAAATATATGGAGAACGGGTTGTGAATGTTCTTATATTCACCGAATGATCGAAGGTCCAAAACACACTACCTTGAGTTCTTTGTTGACATCTTTTTTTCTTGTACACGTTAACTTTTCATCTGTATTTGTGTTTTTTATTCAAATGCTTTGATTTCTTTTTTAACAAAATGCGAGTGCAATTACATTTGTTAGCATGGTGAATTGAACCAATTATAAGTTATCGTTTATCGGTATTAGTATTATCATATAAGAACCGTATGTGATATTTACTTTTATTACTTTTTATAATTGAAATGAGAACGACCAAACACACGCTCTTTTTGCGTAAGGAGAAAAACGATCAAACTCTCGTGGTTACGTAAATAACTTTCGTTAAGTTAAAAACGCATGTTCCGATATCCAAAAACATCCGTAACCAAACAAAACCCCGTTAGTTGGGTTAGATCGCTTCTACATAAATTGTTCCCCAAGACACTCGGATCTTTCATCTTCTTCTTCGTACCCATTTCTTTCTGCAAATCAGAGCTCACAATCAACCCTCATTCACCATGTCCAACCCCACGGAACCATCTTCTTCCGACCCGTACGTTCTTCTTTACTAACCTATCGCTTTTTCATTTGGTTTGATTCGATCCCCTTTTTTTACGGATCTGTTATCGAGATTGATCTCAATCGGACACTGATTATCGTGTTTTTGTTTCAATTCTGTTACAGGAAAGGCCCTCCGCCGCAGAAGAAGGACTTTTCGACTGCTATCTTGGAGCGCAAGAAGTCTCCGAATCGCCTTGTTGTTGACGAAGCCGTCAATGATGATAACTCCGTCGTCGCTATGCACCCTGCTACAATGGAGAAGCTGCAGCTTTTCCGTGGTGATACTATACTCATCAAGGTTTTTGCCTCTCTCAATATTCTAATGTTGGTTTAGAAAACTAGGTTTCGTTGAGTTATTGTGTATTGTGATGTTGATTATCGATTAAGGTCCTATATAAGTTGTTAACAATACCGATCTGACATTATTACCTGATTTTTTTCACACATAAGTTAAATTAAGCATATTGTATTAGGATTTAAAGAAATAACAGTTGGTTTATAGTACTATGCAAATGCTTAGTTGACATAGGTTTGTTGTGAAATTAACTCTCATGATTGTTATTTTTCCAAGGGAGCTATTGAAGTTGGCTGAAACTTTAGGTCCATTTTAATTTTTGATATTAATGGTTAAGTGCAGTTCTTGTTTTGTAACATGGTAATTCTAGTATCATTTGAAACAGGAATTATCTGTGAATGATCAAATGGTATAACTTTTTTAACCAAGGTTTATGTTGGGGCACATATTGCTAAGTTGCTAACCTTGAGCATTATTAGGCTCTAACTTTTACCAATTGTTATAGAATTGTAAGATAACTACAAATTACATCTAGATAAAGATACAAGTACTGGTTGTTCTGTTAGGACTTATGAATCATGCCAATTGTTTTATGTGTTCATCTGGATTTAGTGTTAGGTTGGGATTTTCTTTTTGAACAACCTATTGATAGGTATAAATGCATTGTCATGTCGCCATTTGTAAAATCTAACTGAGTAATTTTGTCCTGACATAATATTTTGTTTACAGGGCAAGAAACGAAAAGACACAGTCTGCATCGCCCTTGCTGATGAAACATGCGATGAACCCAAAATCAGAATGAATAAGGTTATTAGGACTAACCTAAGAATTCGCCTTGGTGATGTTGTGTCAGTACATCAGTGTCCTGATGTCAAGTACGGAAAACGTATACATGTTCTTCCACTTGATGACACCGTAGAAGGTGTCACAGGAGACTTATTTGATACATATCTAAAACGTAAGTTTTCAAGTGTGATTTCTACTTTGAAACGTATACCTGTTTTATAATCTCATCTTAGTGTAATCACCCTGTAATTGGGTTTCAATGCCATTATTGCAGCTTACTTCTTGGAGGCATATAGACCTGTAAGAAAAGGAGATCATTTCCTTTGTAGAGGAGGGATGCGCAGCATCGAATTCAAAGTAATTGAAACTGATCCAGGGGAATATTGTGTTGTTGCTCCAGACACCGAAATCTTTTGTGAAGGTGAGCCAATCAAGAGAGATGATGAGGATAGATTGGATGAGGTGGGCTATGATGATGTAGGCGGTGTCAGGAAACAAATGGCACAGATTCGTGAATTGGTGGAATTACCATTAAGACACCCTCAACTTTTCAAGTCCATTGGAGTCAAACCCCCCAAAGGAATTTTGCTCTACGGTCCTCCTGGTTCAGGAAAGACACTGATAGCCAGAGCCGTTGCTAATGAAACTGGAGCTTTCTTTTTTTGCATCAACGGTCCAGAAATCATGTCAAAATTGGCTGGAGAAAGTGAAAGCAATCTCAGAAAGGCTTTCGAGGAGGCTGAGAAGAACGCCCCATCAATTATTTTCATTGATGAGATAGATTCAATAGCCCCAAAGAGAGAGAAGACTAATGGTGAAGTGGAAAGAAGGATTGTATCACAGCTTTTGACACTTATGGATGGACTAAAATCGCGGGCCCATGTCATTGTAATTGGGGCTACAAATCGCCCAAACAGCATTGATCCTGCTCTTAGACGATTTGGTAGGTTTGATAGGGAAATTGATATTGGTGTCCCAGATGAAGTGGGACGTCTTGAGGTTCTTCGTATCCATACAAAGAACATGAAGCTTTCTGATGATGTAAGAATGACCTATGTATTTTAAAACTATAAACATTAACTTGGTTCATTACTAACAAGGAATTATACTTTTCTTGCAGGTTGATTTGGAGAAGATATCTAAAGAAACACATGGCTATGTTGGTGCTGATTTGGCTGCTCTTTGCACTGAAGCTGCACTTCAATGCATTAGAGAAAAAATGGATGTTATTGATTTGGAAGATGAATCTATTGATGCAGAGATACTCAACTCCATGGCAGTCACAAATGAACATTTCTCTACTGCTCTTGGAACTAGCAATCCATCTGCTCTGCGTGAGACTGTACGTCTATATACTAAATGTTTTATATTTATATTTACTAACATCATTTTCAGTTAATCATCATCTATGGTTTGGCTTATAGGTTGTTGAGGTTCCAAATGTTAGCTGGGAGGATATTGGAGGCCTTGAGAATGTTAAACGTGAGCTTCAAGAGGTAATGGAAATGACTCAATTAGATTTGACTATTCCAGTTATAATCATATACTGTGCTTCTAAAATTCTTCCTTCTTTTGTTAAAATAATATAGACAGTTCAATATCCAGTGGAGCATCCAGAGAAATTTGAGAAATTTGGTATGTCACCATCTAAAGGAGTTCTTTTCTACGGTCCACCGGGATGTGGGAAAACATTGCTGGCAAAAGCTATTGCAAATGAATGTCAAGCAAACTTCATTAGCATCAAAGGACCTGAGTTGCTAACAATGTGGTTTGGGGAGAGTGAAGCTAATGTTCGTGAGATCTTTGACAAAGCCAGAGGATCAGCACCATGTGTCCTTTTCTTTGATGAACTTGACTCCATTGCAACTCAGGTGATCACACCACATCTCTCTATATACACATTCTTCTCACATGACCTTTTGATTTTGAAGATTAGTAATTTATACTGAAATTATTGCAGAGAGGTAGCAGTTCTGGAGATGCAGGTGGTGCTGCTGACCGGGTGTTGAATCAACTATTGACTGAAATGGATGGAATGTCTGCTAAAAAGACTGTTTTCATAATTGGAGCCACTAACCGACCTGACATTATTGACCCTGCTTTACTTCGACCTGGGCGTCTTGATCAACTAATTTACATTCCACTACCAGATGAGGATTCACGTTACCAAATTTTCAAGGCTGCAATGAGGAAATCCCCTGTTTCTAAAGATGTTGATTTGAGAGCTCTTGCTAAGTACACTCAAGGATTCAGTGGTGCTGATATTACTGAGATATGTCAACGTGCCTGCAAGTATGCAATTAGAGAAAACATTGAAAAAGTAAGCTTTTTCGATCTCTATTTACGTGTTTGATTTCATTTCGGATCATCGGATGAGTAAGTCTTATTATATTAATCTTTGTTTTTCTCTAGGACATAGAGAGGGAAAGAAAGAGGAGTGAGAACCCTGATTCCATGGATGAGGATGATGACGATGTGGCAGAGATAAAGGCGGCTCACTTTGAGGAATCAATGAAGTATGCACGCAGAAGTGTGAGTGATGCCGACATTAGGAAATATCAAGCGTTTGCTCAGACATTGCAACAGTCGAGAGGATTTGGATCTGAGTTCCGGTTCTCAGAGACATCTGGTGGTGCTGCTGCTGCATCTGATCCGTTTGCTGCTTCTGCTGGTGGGGCTGATGATGACGATTTATACAGTTAGGCTCTATAAACCATTTATGAAAAGTCATGTTTTAAGAAAGAAATAGACTTCCCGGATCTCCAACTTGTGCATTTCTGTTCTGGCATTTTGGTTTCTCTTAAACAGAGGCAAGAAGACGACCTATTTACTTGTGCATTATTAACTGCTGCAATCTTTTTTTCATTTGAACATGTTTGGTTTAACTCTATACTTTTGTTTTGTTGGAAATGCTACATTTCTTGTTTGAACTGCATTTTTAACTTGTCTTGACTCCCCACCCACACACGCCAAACCACCACCAAAACCAGAGGCTGCATATTCTTAATTGACCAATCTACTCCTGTGATATTTGTATTTACATTGGAGGATTAACTTGCACCCAATTGAAAGTCAACCTCTTGGAGGATTAACTTGCACCCAGCAACAACAAAGGTTCAGATTGCACTCTAGTCTACCGGCGAAATCAGTGGCCAACAAATGATTGTGATGGCAATCCTAAGGGCTTGGTGGTGGGTGTAGATGAAATCAACAACGGTACGGGGGTGTTTCGGTGGACATTTGGTGGATGATAAATGTTTGGTTGGTGGTGATTTTGGATGTTGTGATGCTAACCAATCGCAAACGGTTGGTGGGTCTTTGGTGGCATCGATTTGGAGGACCAGCGCTGACGACAAAGATAATGGTGACGGGTCATTGGGAGAGGGAGGGGACGGGTGATGAGTTCCACTTCTTAAAAAAAACTTGAAACTATAGATACAATGTAAACAATTGAGTCAACGTCTAATTTTTCAAAAACTTTGAAACTATAGATACAATGTAAACAATTTATATGATCATCCTTGTAATTAACTATTATATCAATTTACATTTCTGAATTGTTTTGATTTTTATGTGATATATTTGGGTTTCTACATTATACCATCACTCATTTGGTAATGTCGGTTGCTAGAATGCTATCGACAAGGCATTTTGGGTTTTTCGCAAATCGCAATGCTTACGTCCATGATGGAATCTTTTAGTTTATTTCTTTTTAGCTTTTACATGCTTGCGTCCACAATGGAATCTTTTAGTTTGTTTCTTTTTAGCTTTTACTAGCGGCAACTAGCACTGCCACCATGTAACAGTTTTAATCTTTATCCAGGAAAACAACTAGAAACTCCTATGGCCGAACGTCGTTAAAACCATGGCGGCACCTCATGTCGCTGGAGGAGAAAGACTCTAGCAATCGTTGAAACTAATGTGAATAATCTTTGGCCATATGTAGGACGCTGAATTCACACTCGACAGTCATGGCCTCGAAGAAGAAAGATTTGACAAGGATCGAAATATGAAATGAAAGGATCTGACGATCGGTAACGTGTTGAGCACCGGACGAAAATTGCAAGGAGCAGAGTATACTAGAGAGTTTAACAAGGATGAATAAAATAATATTATAAAAACCAGAAAAAGGTTTCAATACAATTTATTATATAAAAAGATGCTAGTTGTCTACATATCTTAACTATTTAAATCATATTACTTTTTTTTCTTAGCATTTACCTTTTCTTATTATACATATATAAGTTTTTTTTATAAATAACCTTTTTTTGTTTTTTATATACTTGTATATTTTCTTTACTGCACATTTTTTTATCAACTTTGATGTTTATATGTTGGTTGCGTTGACATCTTAGTGTACGAGACATAGACCACCATGCTACTAACACTGGAACAACATAATGAATTTGACGTTTGTAAGGTTCCGCCGCATTTGAAAAATCTTGTTTCTTAGCCAACACAAAGATTCCAAACTTAAACACCTCAAAAAAAAAAAAGCCTTTGAAAATTCATAAAAAAAAAATGGTTGAAAGAATCATCTTCTCCGTCACCACAACCTCCGCCGTTGTTCTCCCCACCACCTAAAGATGCTGACAACCTTATTATATCATTACCAAATAACGGAAAATCTCAGGTACCCTTTTTCAGATGATGTTTCTTTTGCTATCACTCGACGTTTTTATCCTTTAATTTTCTTCCAAACTGTTGGTTATATGAATACTTTTGAGCTTTGTGGTCAAGTTTGGTGCTAACCCTGATTCTTTCATCAAATCTAATATGAACCCAAAGGACTTGTAGTATTAAGGTGTTGAAATGATATTATAACTTTCGAGTCCCATTTTGAAAGAAGTTATAATAAAAGATCCATAATCTCGGAAAAAGAAACCTTTTTTACTTGGAAGTGATAGTTTTAACACCCTTCCAACATCACAATTCACACACACAAAGTTACTTAAAAGTCCTAAGTTAACAAAGCTTACAACCCATGAAACCAGAGTTAATCAGGAGATAGTGTAGCAGTAACCTTCATCCGGGGACAGGGTCAGCGGCCCAGCCTTGCCGAAACATGAGATGCTGTGAGACCGTCTTTTGACTTTTAAGCTTCCAGATGACACAACCCTTTTCTCCTTGATGATACTCGGGCTGGACCTCAGCTGCACCGAATCTTGGACTGGCTCGCTGTTAGCTCTCAAGAAACGGTCGAGATTTCGACTGTACTTGTCACCATGGTAGTATGTAATTGTATCGTGCTGAGTGGTGGAAACAAGATTATGCTTCTGGTCGAATTCGTCATGATTGAAGTAACCGTTTTCTTGAGTATCTTGCATTGCGAGATCATCATACTCCTCATCTGATTTTGTAGACTCTTCATCCACTGAACCTTCCATCTGAGTTAAATGTAAATACAAAATACCCAATCAACATGATGTTGTCAATAACTGAAATCAGAATAAAAAACATAATCAATATGTACCTCTTCATGCATATGTTCTTTGGCATCATCACTAAGATCTTCATCACTATCTACTTCAAGGTGATCATCTCCCTCTTCGTCACTTCCATACACCGACTGCTCCTCCTTCAACTGAAAGTTGTCGAACAAACAAAATTATTAGAAATTGTTAAAAGATCACATATTTTCATTTACAATTTGTTATTTATAAGCAAAATGAAAAGTACCTCTTTAGAAGGTCCATCAGAGGCTTTAGGTGAACTACAACATGATGAATGATATCTACTACCATTATCAGTAAGTTCACCTCGTGACTCGTCAACGCTACTAGCCTGACTAGTGCAGCCAGGATCAGCAGGCCAAGCACTGATTCCAAAATTACCAAATTGCAGGTTAACCGGCTCAGCCTTACTAATCTGCAAAGGTCCGTAATCAGGGTGACCAATAATCGGTTTCCCATCAGCATCTACAGAATGTACAGGCCATACTTTTGCAACAGACCCGTCATCATTCAACAGAGCCATTAAATTTCTTGAAGAGCCTTTTCTTTGAATAAGTTGAAACATTCCCTTGGAGCTCAAGGAATTAGCCACACATTGATTTCTATATTCTTCATTAACTACAGAAACTGTATTAGTTGTAGAATCATAAAGTTGCTCTCCTGCCTCACGTCTTCTTAAACAGCTGAAAACAGTGGCATGTATTGCAGCAACACTTTTATCAACATTTGTATTATTTACTTTTGGTACTAGATGTTTGTCTGCTCGGTTACAGAGGTATTCTTGGATTGATCTTATATTTCTTATGTATTTTACATATTTGTTTTTAGCAGGATCTAAAGTCATGTACTTTGCACGAACCGCAAATCTTTCCATGTGTTTGTCCTCGTTTGTGATGTATATCATGAATGGTATGATTGATGGATGCTTCTTCATTAACCCCATCTGCATTTTCAAACAGATTAACAATCACTGATGTCCAACAGTAAAAAAGTGCAAAAACATATTATGTTATCATTATACCACAAAGTTGAGGCTTAGGTGAACACCCTCCACAACGACCGATTCTTTTCTTTCTTCCCAAGCAGTGATGAGTCGATCAAGGCTATCAATGACCATTTCACTCTGTGCCTTAAAGCCCTCGATTGCCATTTGTTTAGGGCTGATCAAGTCAACTGTGGGCGAACCTTCATGGGGTGGTGTTGTTGCAGCATCAAATGATGCATTCTTGAACTGCGATTGAGGTGAAACACTTCCATGTTTCTTTGCTTTTCTTTTGACTTTTGCTTCTGAAACAGCCACTAGATCTAGATGTTCTCCTGCATGGTAAGTAGAAGACCAGAGCAAGGGATTTTGTTTTTCATCAACAAAACTTCTCATCATGTGCCGAATGGAGTCTGTGGATACAACTGTTGTGATCCCTAATCTACTAGCCTGCACAATCAATTTGAGGGCTCAAAATCTAATCTTGAAGCAAAGACTAAAAGAACAATTGGTTTCTCATTCTCATTCTTTTTTTATGGTATTGATTCATTATTCACATAAGGAAAATTGCAATTACAAATTAAGAATCTGGCAATGAGTTCAAGAGTGCACTTAGTTATCTTGATGACATTAGTTATAACAAAGAACAAAAGGTTCAATATGAACAAGCCCATGTGCATAACACAATGGTACAAAATAAGAAAAGATCATGAAGTGATGGATTTACCAGCAAAGCGGACAATGTAGATTTACCACATCCACTGGTACCACAAAGTAACACTGTCACCGATTCTTTTCTTTCCCGGATTCTGTAATACAGAAGGCAAACAATAACAAGTCAACATTCAAACACACATGCATTCTCAAAGACCACAAAAAGACAATGCTAGAATAACAAAAACCATACATATGATATCACTAACAGATGCTTATAATACTTTCATAATTTAATTGCATACAAATCAACTACAAAGAAAGCTTAAAAAATGGTGAAAATACCTGCAAGCTAAGACCAAATCAGCCCTCTGATTAGGACCAACATACTTGTATTCAGCCAGAGCATCACAAACAACATCCATAAACTTTTTCCTTTTCACAACAACCGTAGTCCGTTTTTCATACGATTCAAAAGGAATGCTACTTCCTCCTTCCTCATCTAACCGCGTATTCTCTTTCGCATTATGAACTTTCAAGAAATCTTTTCCAGTTTTAATCACACCCATAGCAGCTAAACTGTCCCCTAAGCATTCTGTTCTCATAATTTCAAACACCCTTCGACTAATCTGCTCAAATTAACATCTTGTATCAAGTGAAAGTCGCATACAAACAACTTTAAGCATCATAATACTACAACTTCACAGAGAATGCATGTGTGTGTATATATACAATCTCCCACTTTTTGTTACATTAACTGATCAAAACCCTCAATTCCCATTAAAATTGAACAAAACAATGAAGCAAACAGCATAAAAATGCAACCTTGAAGGCGTGACGTGCTTTACACCCCATCAACTGCAAAGTGCTCTGAAGAACATGACGTGTGTACCTAAACGACAATTCTTCATTCCCATGGCCTCCAGCATCATCCTCCACCACTATGTACAGCAATTTCGCCACCTCCATCACCGTTTCCCCTATCAAATCCCAATAATAATAAAAAAGATCAAAATTGAAAGAGAAGAATCAATAATAACAACAATAACATCAAATGAACGCAATGCAGATTGGGATTGAGGCTCCTTACGTGAAGATTGATTAAGATGGTGCGTAAAAAAATTCAAGATATGAAATCATATATAAGATGATGGCATTTGTATAGATGTTATAAAGAGTGAGTTGTATTGCAGAGGCAGAGGGATATGTCATATGTGTGTGTGTGTGTGTGTGTGTGTGTTGGGGGGTGTCTGGCACCTGCTTACACGCATCAACGTCTTCAACACTCCACGAGTCGTCTCCCCCTGTGGTTTCTGTTTCTCTCTCTAGAACAATTGTTGAAAAACATGGTGGAATATCATAATGTGGAAATCAATTGAATTCAATTCGATTCAATTGAATTGAATTGAATTGATTTGATTTGATTTGATTTGATTTGATTGATGAATTTGGTGTGAAACTGAAACGTTCAAACGCAAACCCTACCACCTACGATTGCGACTTCGGTAAATTTTCCAACACGGTCTAATTTGTTTACCACCAATTTTATTATTTCTTCATTCTTTATCGCCCCTATACACATTTTTCTTTTTATAAATGAGAATTGTACGATTTTGTTTCGGATTACGTTTCTCAGTAGGAACTATAATCTCGGAAGGAGACTAGTCAAAACATTTTACTCTCGGCGAGACTTGAACTTAAATTCTGTTTATCAACCATCACAGAATAACTTACGTTAAAACGTATGAAATGCGTCTTAAAATATCCGGGTTTGAACCATTCTTGGGAAACATGTTGGATGACCTTTTCCATATAAAAATTAATAATGTGAATGAACGTTCGCTAATATTAGTTTTCTAAAGTTATTTCTTTAATAAAGCTAAGTTTAATAAGTGTTTTCTTAAAGTAATTGAAAGTTTTTAATGCATCTAAATGTTATTTATAAATGCTTAATTATTTTAAATTTTAGTGGGATAAATGAAACATATATAAATGCTAGTATTTGATGATTTTTTTTAGTTTGACTTCAATTTAATAATTACAAAACTAAATTGATTAGATTTTTTTATCACAATTACCTACTTCAAGTTAATAGGGAAGAGGATTGGACTTATTAGTTAACAAGATGTATATACGTTTAACTTGTCTTTCTTTATTTCAAAATGTATGAACAAATATAAAAATATTATATATGATTGAAACACTTGGTAAACTTTAAGTGATTTTATAATAATAATTAATAAACTTTGAATAACTATAACAAACACTTTAAAAAAGTTAGTTAGTAGTAGGTGGAGTTTTTTCTGTACATTCACACTAACTTACTTATATTCATACTCATATTTACGTTATAAACACTATTGTTAATCTCTCTTTCAATTAAATATTAATTTTTATAGTTTTATAGTTTTTTTTTTCTCTTCTAGGCTCAAAACCACTTTAAAAATATTAAAAATTTGTATGGGTTTGTATCGTGTTTCCTCAAATATAGAGAATTACGGTATAATCTCATAAAATGTTTTTCTCATTCACTAACAAACACTTACAACAATTTCATATTTCATAAGATATAGGGCACTAATCATATAAAATATGAAGAACCTAGTGTGAACGTTCTAAAACCTATCTTTAATGAATTATGAATAAGTTACTAGTTGGAATGCACGCGCGTTGCGGCGGTACGGTTGTTGCATGATTTTTTGGGAATTCGATTTTAGTCGGTATCGGCTCGGTGTATTATGACGTAAATAGAAAAAATCAAAACATAATTATTGAAAAAATTGAATAAAAGAAAATAAGTACGTATATTACAAAAGTCTTTAAGACAATTATATTATCCCAATAAGAATAGTGAAAATATGGGTGGTATTTATGGTCGGAAATCACTTATTATCTAGATTTTAGGGAGGTTTATTTTATGAATGTAGGTTAGAGTTTTATAATCATCGGAGTTAGTTTTTGATGGTGATTTACATATACCGAAAAAAGTTAATGGAGAAATTATCACCACAAATTATCATCTTGATTGTTATTGAGTTGTTAACAACTAATAAAGGAAAGGAGAAGAGGGATTAGTGCTCAATCACAATATATAAACGAAATTGAAAGTAAATGGCGATTTTGTTTGATCACGTGTATATGTTTTAGCATTTGTATTATAAGCAATCATATATTATACTTTATTGTAAGGGCATAAATGAAATAAAATAATTAA
>BJCM01083628.1:0-33963 GCA_018326385.1 Flaveria bidentis | reverse complement strand
TATATATATATATATATATATATATATATATATATATATATATATATATATATATATACTAGTTTTAGTTCATGGGAAGGGATAATAAATTATTAAATAACACAAAAACATAAATAAAAAGTAATCCTTAGTGTTATAATTAAACTTATAAACATGTCAAAGAGATTAATACAGCGTAATCCTTAGTTTCCGACTAGCGACAAGCTAGCAAGTCTCTTCATCGAAAAACAAACTCTAGGACTACTGACATATATATCTTTTAAATGTGTATATTCTTATGCTCATCAAAATAAACCTAGTAGTATTTATCTTGAGTGATAAATCAATACTCATTTAAGATGAATTTTATATATACCTCTAAAAATTTATAAGATATAATACACACACACAATAATTTTTTTTAAAGAATTATTAAAAAAAACTTCTGATCAATAAAAAATAATTAAAAGGAAAATAATGGAGTTGATCGAAGCCATAAACTATGAGTGTTGATGTATTATTCCTTTCTATAAAATCCAACAATTGGTGTGGGTCCCTACGCCGACCAAACCAATTATTCCTTTGTACTCCTTGCCATTGATCAAAGATCTCAATAATATCGTGATCTCAAAATAAGATTGCGGAATTACAATCTTTAATAAACCGTCATATCTATAATTGCATGTTATTTTGAACGATCCTAGAGAACCTTTTATGGGTTATTTTAAATGAATATATAACTAAGAACATTTATACTATCGTACTTTAGTTCTCTTTTCTAATACAATAAGTCAATATATAAGTATAATATGTAAATGTTTGATGGAGATACATAAAGACTTACTGCCAACTTTTTTTTAAAACTAGAAAATGGGGCCAATTATTAATCATGGTTTAAGTTTTAGGAAATGTTCAAATACAAAGTATTTTTTAATATGAAAAATAATCTCAACAATTAGTTTTTTAATCAATGGTTGAGATTATATTGTAAAGAAAAATTTTGTTAGATGTGTATTTTAGTAAAAACCATTTTTATTGACTATTTTTAAGTTCTACTTTTTTATACGTTCAAAATTTTTGTGTATGACATTACCTTTTTATAGAAAATTACACCAAAAACTATAGTTTTTTATCTTTAAAACTAGTACGGTATTGTTATATAAAAAGATAATAATTTTTATATGAGTTTAAGCTCATATTTCGTTATTGTGTTTTTAGTGCAGTTCATTGTGTTTTTTTAGGTACTTATTGCGTTTTCTTAATACGATTGTGTTTTTCCAAAATGGTGAATTCTAAAAAATTATAATTGTGAAATAACATTGTTTGTGTATCTCAAATATATAAAAACAAATTAACAAATTAACAACTAGTTAATCTAATACGTTAAAACAATGGCAAAATAACATAATGTCTTACATTGTTTTTCGCCAATGTATTATTTTAAACACTATGAGTTTTAAAAAATACGTCGGTGAGACACAATTGTAAAACACAATGATAGATAACAATAAGTTTAAATAATCCATAAAAAACAATAACAAAAATAACATATTGTTTTATCTTTAATATTATAAGTTTTAAAAAATACATGAATGAAAGTATATCATTGTGTACTTGTAATTGCAAAGTACATATAAACTACAGAAACAATAACAAAAATAACACAAAATGATCTAAAATGTAAAATATAATGATGAATACATATAATAAATCATGTAGAATATATGACATAACGAATTGATATTTGACACAATGGACGCATAAGACATAATAAAGTGACGTATTTAAACATAATGTCATCATATTTTAATATGACTCTATTAAAATATATGACACAACGAAGGATATGTGTCAAGCAATAATCTATCTTAAACTTTTTAGATTAAATATTATTTTTAATATAACTCTATCTTAAGTTTAATATTACCTGATAAATACGTAGTCTATGATCAATATATAAAAAAAGTTAGTTAGAATAGTATTCTAGAAATAAACATATTTGTTATTTTTTATTAATTTTCATCACTTTTTGTACGTTCATAATTTACATACGACAGAAAATTCATAAAAAATTATACCAAAAAAACAAGTGGTTCGTAATTTACTTCTAATTATAAAACACATTGATAAACTAAGAAAATTTATATAAATATATAAAAATTACAATGACAAATAACACGAAATGACCTAAAATATAAAACACAATAATAAATACATATAATAGATTATATTGATAGATAACAAGTTTATATAACACAAAATGATCTAAAATGTAAAACACAAAAATAAATACATATAACAAATTATTTAAAATATATGACACAGTGAACGTATAAGACACATTAAGCTGGCGTATTTGACATAATGGTAAAAATATCATCTTCTTTAAACAATAAAATGACATGTGTTAAGTAAACAAAATTCTTTTTAAGCTTTTTAGATAAAATTCATATTTTACTAAAATCCTGCTCATAAATAAAAACGATGAAATAGCAGATAAATAATAAACAAGCACACTCGGCTTAATATGGTTTCTTATATCGGACTCAACTATTATACCAACGACCATTTGAATATCAAACTACAACAAAACAACTACCTTTTGTCATAGATAACATTTTCAAGGTATCAAAAATGTATGAATCAATAACTTTCAAATGTATTAAAAAAATAAATTTGATTTTAGTATTTGGAATGTAGTGCATTTGTATAAATGAATGGTGCAATAATTGGATGGGGGCATGCATTTGCACAGTAAACAAATCTTTGTGGAAATCAAATTCAGTGTGTGTGACTGTGAATGAAGAAAAAGGACAGACAAAAAGAAAAAACAAAAGTTTAGTATTCCTGATTTTTCACTTCAGGGCCCCAACTCTTAATCTTTCAACTTGTCCTCTCGCCGACATATCGACATGATGTTTGTAGTCACAAAGTCAACAAAATCTTTACCCAATTTAACGGTTGAGATGAAAGAAAGATGATGTTCGATGAAGAGAATAGAGGGTGTTGGCGATAGGAACGCTTGCTTATGGGGTGGACGGTCTGTCGGGAGAGAAAACTGTGTTTTGGGAAAGTGGGAAGGGAACAATAGTTCGTTTCCGCGGCCAAGGGTTTGCCGGCGGTAACTAGTGTTATGAGCGTCGTTAGGTTTGTTCAATAGTCGGGGTCTTGGGGTTTTAGACGTTATAAATCACCCCCGAATGCCATATCAAATAAACAATGTGTAATAGGTATTCAGTTGGGTTTGAGCTTGTAATTTAACTGCCTTTGGTCTTGTATGGTATACATTGGGCATATTTCTACAAAGTGATACTACAAGGTGTGGTGTGGACTGTGGAGCATTCCTCGTTTCACTTCAAATAGCGTCGCTATCACATTCCATTCTAACTACACTTTACATCTCTCAAACCAAGGAAATGAAACACTTTACCCTTATTTTTATTTTATAATCAAAATAGTAATTTTATGTTTTTAAAAGTACATAATAAATAAAAACTAAAATATGAACAAAAACAAAATATAACTAAATCTAATGTAAGAATCGGTTTATTAATATGAACAAAAACATAAAACATTACACATAAAAGAATCAGAAAAAATTACATTTGTGACCTGTAAAAATATTTTTGCTAAATCTGACTTAACGTTTTGATGCACTTCTTCGTCACACACTTGTTAATTGATTGTTGCTTCTTGTGCATCACCAACTTCTTGGGGTGAAAATTATCAAAATGTTAAGGGTTATTTATAGGTAAAATTAAAATAAATAAAGATTTTACCAACTAGTTATTGTGTAACTGTTGTTTTTAAAAACTAACTTTTTTTATATATAAGTAAAAGCAACGGCAATAAAAGTGGGGTATCCATGAGCCCCAAAACTGAGAGGTGAGTCGTGGGTGTGGTATTCACCACCACTCATGTTGCCGCATCACACATATATGTTGTGATGTGGTGATTGTGACCTTTATTCATCTTGTTAGACAATGTAGATGAGTTGTTTATCAAATTTGAGAGCTTAGAATTCTACAATAGTTGGTTACAACTTAAGATAAGTAAAAGCTTGTTATAAGGGATAAAGGCTTTAGCTAAAATAATAACATGTATATGGACAAAGTCAAAACCTGTAAAGAAGTCAACCATTCACTGGACATGAAAATAGATGATGCCCTTAAAGATACTTTGGGGAAGAAAAAACACGTAGTTTGCCGACTTTTATATAAGCATACACACAACCAAAACCTTATTCTCTAGGCTTTGGTCTCTAGGACAAAGGTGAAGGATAATAGAGGTCAGGGTTTTTTTCGTTAATAGTGTTAACTTTGGTTTAGTGGTGTGAATTTTTGACTTGGTAGTGTATTTTTTTATATATACATAAGTTTATCCCCTTAAAAAATTTAATTTCACCTCACCTCTCATGGGAGTATTCAAACTTCACCTTTGCTCTAGTATCATTTAGTTTTTTATATTCGTCCACCAGCATTAACTACAAACCTATCTTATCATTATCTAGTGACTTGTTTTGCCACCCTTAAAAGTGGCAATAGGGTTCTTGGATTTTCGAAGATTGTAGAAATTTCAAATCAAGATGGAGAACTATTAAGTATGATGTAAATTGTACGATGAACCAATGTAGAATTATGGCGTTTAATTCAACCAAGACTTTAGTTTTTAATTCCTGCATATGGGTGTAGGTCATTCGCACTATCAACTAAACCAACTCACATCTCGGGTTGGTATGATTATTTCTTAAATTTTTTATAGCAATTTCACCTGATAAATAGGTGAACTTTGCTTTTTTAACTAACAACTTTTAGATTTTCTAAATTAAATATATTATAACCTTTACCTTTAAATTCATAGAAGTTTGGTTATATACTATACCATCTAACCAGTAACCACCAATACAACATGTAGCTAAACTCATGATTTTTTTTCTATTCTGCGTAAGAAACACATGACTTTATATACAAATAGTATTCCTTTTATAACCCCATAGGCCACCTATTAAAAGTTGCTAACTGAATTTTTGAATAATAATAATAATCTTGTTTTTACTCAAAGATATTATGACTTCTCATGTTGCTTTCAACCATTAAAATATTTCAGTCATGTTGAATAAATGAACGACAAAAAATAAATTAATTTTTTTTTTCATTTTGCTCATTAATAAACATCTTTTGATATTTGCCTCAAACATGCATAATTGACAATAAATTATATTCATCTTCAAAGAACCAACAGTCACCTGTATATGCTAACCATATGAAATTAGTTCTTATTGTAGTCACTAGTATAGAGTTTATGTTCTTACATAATGCAAAGACTGTGGTGAAGGGGCTACAAAGTAATCTAAAATGGTTTTTCTCTTTATAGAGGGTGGTGGATTTAGCACCGAAGACGGGCTGTCAAAACTAGCATCTGGAGATTTCTCACAAGCTTCGTTGATTTGTGAAACACGTAGCTGTTTTTTGAGTGATTCTGGAGTTCTTACTTCAGATAATGATGTAGTATTGGGTGAGTCGGTCTGGACCAATGACTTGATTGGAGGGTCAGGATCAGGTAGTTTGATGGAATGTTCTGTTTCTTCCTGTGTAAAAAGCTTTCGGCGTTTCATTATTGGAAGTGTTGATCCTCTCCGTCGAATTGATGAAGGAGATCTTGTAGTTGAATAATAGCTGTTGTTGATGTTCCAAAGCTGGACCTGCCAGAAGTTGCATCTTAATAGATGTGCATTGTGCAACTGTATCTTTTTGGGTAACAAGGTTTGTGGGTCGGGTAACATGTCAAACGGGTCAAGTTGGGTTGACACAAGAACCCATTTTTACTTTTTTTTTTAATTCACTGTTTGAACATTTTCTATGCAACTAATATTTTAAATGTAACTTCAAAAATAAATATAGAAGTACTACTGTAATCTAAATCATTGAATAAAACTAAGTTCAAAACGTTTTATGCATTAAAGGCAAATTTTAAGGACTTTTGGCCCATTTGACCGGCTAGACCCATTTGACATGTTCTATGAAATTCATATTTTGCGCATAAGAAATCAGTTAAAATCATTAGGAACATTGATTTTTGCCAAAAGAACTCTGATATATGTTCACTGTTAGGGTAACTTTAGAAGTTAACACATAATTAAACACACACTTAACTGTGTCAAATCATAGATAATGTTATGGGACAAAAGGGTAAAAGGCATAAAAAGTGTGGTTAATTGTTTAGCATTTGTAGGAGAAAATAAATGTACTTATGATTTAATCTAAATTTATTAATGATTATAGTGAGACTTACGACAGAATCATCTGCTGCAGTTGCTATTTTGCCTGTCTCATATGCGCACCTGCAGGTTGATAAGCAAAGGTAAGTCCACATACACGTATCAAGTCTAATAAAAATAATGGCATACCGATCTATTATAACAGTGGAATCAAACAAAATGCATACCAATCTACAGCAGTCACTTCTCCATCATGACCTTCGAGTTTTATAGGGTCTGCTTGAGGTTTGTTTACTTGCCATACGTAAGCTAAACCATCACTAGAACCACCAAGAATATGGCCTGCATCAGGACTCAATTTTGACTGCAAGGTTGGGCATGGAAGACCATTAGATTATATAAAGCAAAAAACTTAACATCTCAATGACTATTAGTGATTACAACTTGGAAGGAATGTTTTCCTTACCTTAACAAAGAATGTACCAATATCACATCCTTTAAAACTTTTAATAGGCCCCTTCTCAAGTTGTAGTACATTAAAGAGATATATCCTGCAATTGTAAAAAAGTTCAAAGATCAATGAAACTAATCACAAACCCCAAATTTTGACCTTAATTGCTTCACAAGGCTAAGTTATTACACTATTTTATATGATTGTATTGTCAAAAGAAACAAAATTTTGGGAAAAAAACGGTGAGGGGTTTAGATATTAACACTATACCTGCTGTCCATGCATGAAGCTGCAATATACACTCCATTTAAATCTTGAGATAAACTAGATATACCATATGACCTTGCCTGAAAAATAGATCAATATGACATGTAACAATGTAATTAATTCTTCATATGATGTACACTGATAGTCTGACATATGGTTCAGCAAAACGATCAAACAGAATACATACCCACTTCCTTGACGACTTATCATGAGAACACACCTGAGTAATTGGGGTTTTAAGGCTTCTGGTGTCCCAGAACTTTATAGCACTGCAACAGAGTGAAAATTCAACAATTAAAATTGATAAAGAAATACATTTAATTTCAAAAAAACTTGCAAATGAGTTCTAGTAGCCTCTTACACACCTGTCAACTGCTCCAGCAGTAGCAATGGAAACCTCATCTTTCAAATATAAAACTGATGTAACACTCATTGAAGCAGCCTGAAATTATTGAACACTTGGTTGAAATTTCTAGAATATTGGAGTATTATGAAGTGAGATTACATTTTCTTAAATCTAACCTTGCCATGTCTGCCCCTTGTTTTAATACTTGATGAAGTATGAGCCCCTTGAACAGTTGCAATTGTTCTGAAAAATATAAAATTAATCAGTATTGACAAATAGCCAAAGCATAACCATTCTGTAAAATTGTAAAGAAACATTAGGAACGTACATAGTATTCGAGTGTAGTCGCTTTGATTTAGAGCACCTTAAGTCCCATAAGGAAAAAGAACCGTCTCTTGAACCAGATACTATGATATCTTCCATAAACAAAAAATCATTTAGGTCAGTATTCAGTTATTCTTCATATATGGATATAATTAAGAGGATCATAAGCATACCTTGGTTGGAAGGGTGGGCACTGATGGATTTCACACTTCCAGTGTGTCCAGTTAGTGCTTGAAGACATTTTCTTTCTTGAGAGTCCCATACTTTAACCTGTCCAAAGGCCAAAACATTGGTTACCATATTACAACCTACAAGTTTTAGTATAATGTTATAAAATAATATCTGAAACTGTAAAGAGTTACTTACACTATGATCACCACATGCTGTTAGTAAATTGGTATCATCCTGCAAAGATGGAATACCATTCACAAGATTTAAACACAGTAAATACTTTATGACCACCAAAATTAGAAATGCATTTAAATCTAAATGTTCTGTGTATACTAAATGATTGGAACTTTCTCTACCTTTATCCAACACACATCAAATATGGCATTGTCATGAGCAAGCCACCGGCATTTTCTAGCTTTTGCTACCAAAAGGAAAATCAACACTTTCAAATTGTGATTCTAGCAAAGCATATCTCAGCTGTAATTATGTTTCGTAAATAGAGATTAACCTGCATTTTCTGCACTAGTCGCCAACGAAGGAAATTTCAAGCGAGTGTTATATAGACAAACATATCCATCCTCACCAGTAACAGCAAGAATATGAGCATTTTTGCTTGTCTGCAAATTTTGCATTTCATAAATTAGGTTAACTAAATTCGCCACTAGCAACGAACACAACTTCAGTTAATTGGTTAATTTCATCAAATTTCCCCCTAACAAGTACACAGAACAGTTACACATGACAAAATATTCACGAAAAAAATTGCGCGTAAATCAAACCTTGCAAAACGATAACGCCATTGGAGGAGTAATTTCATCTTCAAATCCATAATCAATCGCTCCGATTCGACTAAACGGAGACGAATCATCCGGAAAACACGGTCGTTTCCTTACTGAACACAACACAATCGATACAAACAATCACATCACCGAATCAAACATAAACAAAAAACTTAACCGTATCAATCTATCTGAGCTTCAAAACGAATAATCGGAACGTAAACAGCTCGTTTGTTTTGAGATCGATGCAGTATAAGAAACAAATCAGAGAAATTACCTCTGAAGCCATTGAGCTCTCTGGAACTTATGGTCTGAAAAATGGATCGATTATTAGAGATCTCCATTTGCAAACGAACGCCTGTGAGTTTTTGTGAAGATAGTGTGTTGATGAAGAAGATGAAAGCGGTATTTAGTTGAAATTTTCGTTTTTAGCGGGCGGTGGAAGGTGGAAGTGCATCGGCGGGAAAGTTTTGAAATTGGTTTTATGTCCACCGCGGGTGCTTTTTGTTTTTTACTCAAATTTTTATATACATGACTTGATTCATGTATGATGTTATTTTATTGAAGAGTAAAATTCATTTTTAGTTCTAAACGTTTTAAATATTTTAGTTAAAAAAAATATTTTATCAAATCATATCCTGTGGTTTTATTTTTGTAACGTTTCGAGTCTCTGGCACTAACTCTATTAATATTTATTGGTAAATGTAAGATTATTTTGGTCATTCAATATTTTAATATATAGCGACTAAATTTGTAAATTATTAAAATAACTACTAACTACACATCGCCTGTTTCATCGCCCACCCCATCCTATACCATCGACTAGAACCACCATGTCATCCTTTAGCCTTGGCTACAACCACCACGTTGACTGCCGCCGCTAGCAATCTGGTCAAAGAACACTCCATCGAAGATCTGACGATTAAATCAAATATCTATTTCACAATACAACCAAAGCCCTTATGTAATTATGTACAATAATTTGAAGATTAAGAAGAAGAAGAATGGGAAGGAGAATAAGATGGAGTCGCGATTTACCAAAGACGATGAAAATGAGAATAAGACAGCAACGAAGGTGGTTGTCCGGCGATGTTTGCGATGATAATGAGATATCCGATGATTAGTTTCAATGAGAGGGGGAAGGGGTGTGGTAGCAATTAACCAGAGATTACCATTGTACAACGGAAATGAGGAAGAATATGACGCCGACGGTAGTTGTCCAGAGATTACCATTGTCTAGCAATGATGTGGTTGTCAGGCGATGGTGCAAAGTCAATTATGGTTGTCTGGCGATGGTGCAACGACGATTGCGGTTGTTTGGCCATGGTGTAGCAATGATGACGTTTGTTCGGATGATGATATTAGAGTTTCTGGATATTATGTTTTGGTTTTAGAAATTATATTTTATACTATAAAAATTTTTATGTATATTAAAACAACCCATAAAGTTATGTTAATAACTTATAATTTAGTCATTGTATGTAGAAAGACTAAAATACCTTTAATTTAACAGTAAATATTAAAATAGTTAGTGTCAAGTACTAAAATCGTTACAAAAATAAAATCACGAAGCATGATTTGACAAAATATTTATTTTTGGACTAAAATATTTGAAATGCATAAAGCACAGGGACCAAAAACAAAACTTACTCTTTTATTGAATATAAAAGTTGGATAAAGATTAAAGTTAACATTTGTTTATCACGATAATCATAACCAAACTAATGGTCTACAGCAGTTTATGTCATTATTGTAATTTACAGTTATAATGGTAAAACTAGTTGTCAATAATAAACATTAAAAAAATAAAATATAATTGACTATGCTTGAATTAAAGTTATTAGAATGATTTATTTAATGTTGTAATTTGTATAAAAAATAACATCATATGGTGTTA
Organism: Flaveria bidentis; assembly: GCA_018326385.1. Classification (NCBI taxonomy): domain Eukaryota; kingdom Viridiplantae; phylum Streptophyta; class Magnoliopsida; order Asterales; family Asteraceae; genus Flaveria; species Flaveria bidentis. The sequence goes on along the minus strand of BJCM01083628.1, from coordinate 23,532 downwards.
ATTTTTGTATAAAATTTTTGTTACATTAGGGTTTACATTTTATCGTAATTTACAATATTTAACAAATAAATTTTACCCTGCAAAAGTTAATATTAAATGGCGACGTATATTGGTACAACATCCTCTTTGGCGGACACTAGCGATGCTCGTATAATGTTGTATGGATCACATAGATACCATTAATTGATAAAGTTGTAGATTGAGTAATATTAGTGAACTCATGTATAAAGGCGCTTTGTAAAACATGATACCGAACATATGCACGTCATATATTAGATTCGTATTGGGTTGTATAAGCAAATGTACGTCGTGATATTACAAATATTGTTTCTTTATGCATGCTAATTATGTAACACAATGCAAAATTACTTGTTATATGTGTTATAACACTGAGATAATATCTCATTAAATTTACAAAGGCTAATCATTTCCTCATTTATTCGTTCATATCTCTTATTGTATCCACAAAAGTCATTCGTTTATAAAAGTCATTCATATCTCATTAAATTTACAATATAAAAGTCATTCATTTACACACTTAGTGTAACCGTAAATATTAGCAATTTTATTGAGACAACTTGCTAGGCGCTAGCGATGTCAAGTTACGACGAAACTACTTGACGTCAGGTAGTTAATCTACTAGCTATATATTATTGTTTTTCATCGATTAGATATGACATAAAGGGTCACTATGTTTGAAGAATTCTAACCATAATGTTGTTAAAAATAATATAACATTTTCAAAGCGTTCATGTCACTTCACTACTCGATGAACGAGGTTGTTATCACAGGATTTGAGATCGGAGATCATGTTAAAGGCCACGAGTCGTTTACAGTAGCGGATGATAGCAAGCGCGCAATGGTTGATTCAACTACAAGTCAAGATGGCTCTAATTGCGCCTGTGGTTATTCCTCCATAACTGGTGCCCCAAATATTGCATGCAGCCCCCCTCAAGAGTAAGAGCCAGAAGCAGCTCTAGAGACATGGCTTTTATTATAATTGTAGTTTTTCGTTTAATATAATGTACAAACTCAGTATTCTAATGTATAAACTTAAGTTGGCTGTTTACTAAGCGTATACCATAAGAAATTTGAATATTGACATTAAAGTATATATTATCATAGGACAAATTGATTATCATGTTTATATATCTCCTTATTGATATAAAGTTACATGTTACTTGTCAAGGTACACTATTATAAACGTGATGCCATGTTAGTTGTAACATACTGGGTTTCCAGGGTCAGATATAATAGTTAAACTAAAAAAATATTAACTTTATATTTCGTATATTTTAAATGAATAAGGAGTGAATGACTATTTTAAATTTAAAGTTTTAGACGAGTTTTAGTATTGTAAGAGGCAGTTTAAATATATATAAATATAATAATATATTATATTTAAACGTGCTTCGTTTTAACAAAACTTGGGTCGACTCGTAGAGAAAAATAAACTCGACTCAATGGCATATTTTGAAATTTTATAATACATTATATTTTAAAAGTTATAAAAGAAATACAAAATAAGCAACTGAATTTATAATAACAATATAATAATAATATTGTTAAAAACATATAATTTCAAAGATTAAACAAATAAAGCAAACACGTCAATTTTATCCCACATCATTGCAGAAGTAATTCACCTGATTGTTTGCTTTCCTTATATATAGAAACCCTAAGATTGAATTTAGATTACAAGTTTTTTCTTGGAAACGTTTTAATATAAAAAGAATCTCGAGTAATCTATACATCAAGACTTTAAGATATTACCAAATTGTACCAGGAACAATTATCAACTTTTAGACAACTGTTAAACAGATGAATTCATCTGAACTGTTTTCCTAAAACAGGATGTGATGTTTTGATAACTGTTAATAAGTAAAGAATTGTCTATCAATAGTAAATGTGATATGTGACAATATTTGATAGGATGCTTGAGGGCTATTATATGATTCTACTTAATTAGTCAATATTAAATATGTTTTGAAATTTGGAGAATGCTATGTTCATCAGTTCATGAACTCACAAGCTTTGTGCTCGGTCCCAAATATTTTCTTTTTATGAACACGCATCCTAGGTGTCAAGTGATTGCAAAGATCGAAGATTACATGATAGCCTATGAGGAAATAAAGGTCTCAGCACTACTGAAGATTTGGATGTGTAGTATAGTTAAACTGATGGGATAGTATTATCTAGTATGACTAAATAACAATATGCTATGGTGAATAATTAAAGTTAGACTTCCGTTGTGAAACCTACGGTTACTATGTGTTATGTACACCCGATGTGTAAAGCTCCCCAGGGTGTGCCATGGGAGGCGGGCATTACATTAATCTGTCACTACCACCTCATTAACAAACGTTGTTTGTTTATTAAAACTATAACCATAGATAATTGTTGTTCGATTTCGTGGATAATTAGTATAAACTTAATAATGAAATCGAAGGAAACAACATTCATTACCCCCTAATGAAAACACTTAGATTTCATACGGTTGTTAAATGAAGCACATTGAGGTAGTTATGCCTTTGTCGTATGACAAAGTCCAGTGCCAGCCCTAATGAGAGGCAGAACGGACTTCCGTTCAAGGAGCACAATATATATGTTTTAAATTATATTATGGATATACTTTAAATAGTTCAAAATAATAATTCAATCAAAAACTTAACCCAGTTATATTTAAAACCAAATATAATTTATTGTGTCTATCCCATTAACCCAATTACTCAACTAGAGTCTAGAAGCATCCTTTAAAAAACAAAATGCTAAAATCAGATGGGCCATTGTTCATTCTTATTTGTTCAATTGTATTATAAGGTGATTATAAGGTGATTGATGAATTAAGTCAATTACAAGCTCACCTTGAAAAAGAATATAAATCGATTACATTTAAGGGGAACACAAGCAAGTTGCGTGATGACAAGTACCGACTTTTTATTTAATTATTTCTCTGTGGAGTTGTCGATTGTGGCTTTGAACTTTGTTTAACAAGTCAATCGATCAAGAATTTAAGATAATTGTTGCTTGTTACTTATTTTTAGTTTTTAACTTGTTTTGTATACTAGTCTCTAGGGTTAGTATAACTATAAAAAAATATGTCAATGATGTGTTTAAATAGAATTTGGATGTTAGATTTAAAATCGAGTAATTGTTAGAAATTTAGAATCTAGATGTTAGGACTTAAAATTGAGTAATAACTTATTTGTTGATGTCTTAATGGTTTTGAATTTGTGTTTGCTTTTTAAAAATCATGACTCCTAAGCATGCATTTTATTGTCAAAAACATAAAAGGCAAGCTCAAGTTAAAAAAATAGGTTATATAGTTTATTTTGTTAGGGCATGTCATTTAAACATTATGTTTGTTGCTAAAACATTTGTTTTCATTAAAAAAAATTAACTTATATAATCTATAATATGCTAGGGCACAGGGGTCTTTTTTCCCAACTAGTCCAATACCCTAAAATCCTCATGACGGCCCCTGACAAGTCAAATACTACCGTCTTCAATATGAGCAATAAACCATTGTTCGATTCTCACTGATGTCAGTGGTGTGTTGTTAATTTGGGGTGACGTACCAATAATTATTACATGCTAGGTATGTTACTCTTTTTTTTTAACAGAAAAAAATAATTAAAAGGCCACGATAAACTAAATTCCTAAGAAAATAAATCAACATATAAGAAATAAAAATTCCAAACAACACCCAAGTTTAACTAAATTTCTTAGGGAGACCACAAATGTCATTTTGACATGTTTCTCTTCATCCTACTTTTTATCCATATGACTACAAGAACCTCTGATACCCTCTATAATGTGTTACCGACGTTATTGAACTTTGACTGAAAATCACTTCATTAATTTTCTTCTAAGACACCAACAAGTGTTAAGAGTAATGCCGTAACCCATTTCTTTTTTAAACCCATCACCCGATATGTCTATCTAAATTACTTTAAAAATTCATACCTTATTAAATGTAACCTGTAATTTACCATTACACTCTTCTATTTCATTTAATAACACTCTAAGCTTTCACATTTTAATTCAAAGTAAAAAAAAAAGATGCATTAACGTCATGATATCATTTATAAAATCATTATACTTTTAATAGTTTACAATCTAAACACTAAAATGATTAACTAGAATTCTTACATTATTGGGGGTATACGTGAGTTAAAAAAAAACTGTTCGAGACTCGGATACTATATTGAAACCAGTCGAGAACCAAAGGTAATAAAACAAATTGTAATCCACCTAAGGTGAAACCCATCCGAAACCGACCAAACTTGAGCCTAACTTGATAAATCCCGGTTTCAACTCCGAATTAATCAAATTTCACTCCAAAATTAGTTTCAACTTCCAACCTAATCACATTCCAACAAACACCGGCTTTAACTAAAAATAACCGAACCCGAATCAGTTTAAACTATAAAACATGAGTAAAAGGACTACTAACAGTGGCTAACCTGATGGCTCTGACCACAGGGCCCAGCCGCACCACAATGCTGACCAAATAATGAAAGCCACCGTCGGCGGTCACCACACCGTCCTTAAAACCCCAATCACAACCGACCATAAACACCCTTAAAAAACCCAACAAAATAACGCGGGAAATAGAGCCGTTGCTATTTATTGGCGCCAAAATTTTCATGGTTTGCTGCCCGATATTTTACGGGCAGAGCATCCTAAGCAAAATGTCTTTAGGTTTCATTTATTGATTTATTTATATATAGATTATTATGATCTCACTTTCTTTGTTTCTTTATCTTTTACCGCCTCCATTCAAAGCTTACTCCAAAACCCTTTGTTCTTGAAGCATATATTCTGATAATATTCTAGACTTGTTCTTCAATCTTGCTTCATAAAGGTTTGATTTTTGATGTGGGTTTGGTTTGAAAGTGATCTTTTTTGAGTTTTTGATATGGGTTTTTCGAAAAAGAATCAGTTTGATGAATCTTTTGAGGGGAAGAAGTGGGTGATTGCAGGAGTCACCATGAGAACTCCATTGAAGTGTTTATCTACAAGAAAGGTGAAAGAAGATGATGATGATGGTGATGGTGGTGGTTACTCAAACTCCGGCGACTCCGGCAGCAGAACTCCGACGTCGAAAGATTCAAGGATACCTGAGATGCTCCGGTGTCCGCCGCCGCCGAGGAAACGCCGGCCGGTGTCCACGTGTCACCACCATGGGAATAGGGAGTTCTTTACCTCACCGGATTTGGATTCTTTATTCAAATTCGTCTCCAAAGCTAACTAGATTTGTCTTTGGGTTGTTTACTAATAATATTATTAGACCGTGTCAGCTGTTGAGCTTTGGAAGTGGTTTTAGACTTTTAGCTTAGATTTAGATTAGGGTTTGTTTTAGAAAGATGTACAAATATAATATAGTATAGTGGTTAGGTTAGGGTTTAGTTTGGGTTTAATGAGACAGTTGTTAATTGTTATGGTTTGTTTTCAAGTGTGATACTATGTGTTTAGTGTTTCTTGGTTTTTTGTATTCTTTCATCTTTTAAAACCCAAAAGGGCAAATGGGTGTTTGCCACCAAAGGGTAAAAAGGGCCATTTGTGGCCAAGTTTGATGCTTTATGCTTGTATGTGGAATATATTATTAACAGGGTTTATTACCCAATGATCTTGTTTTTTTATATCTATCTTGATTTGAAACTTTGTAGCATACATATAGGTTTTGTTATCTTGTTTAAAGGGATGATTTTGAATTTCCACTTCAAATCGCAGATTATCGTATTCCTTGAGTTATGCCTTTTAAGTACTATTCATAATATCATCTCTAAATTGTAAAATATTGTATTTGAAAATTTTATGTTTTGGAAATTATGATATTTGAAAGTGATGTGTAAAGTTTCTGTTAAATTTTGCTACAGGTATTTATTTCATTTCTTAGAACTTTTATTGTGAAATCTTGAAGTTGCAACTACTAAGTTGAATCATATTTGTTTAAGAATATAAACTCTAATTTCATCTTAAACCTTAATCGGTTAAATCTTAAACTTAAATGGAAAATTTAAAATTTAAATGAAAATGGTCCTTGAAGTGGGTTTTGATGATTTGCATCAAGGGTTTACAACTTTACATGAGTTGGCCATTGGTGTGCAAGACGTCATCATTTTGGTGAGAATTGAGTTGTGAAAATTAAATAGGAAGACAGTCAAGCACACGTGTTTTAGTGCATAAGAGTCAACACCAAATATTTTTTTTAAACACCAATGAATAATTTTTTAAATCCGGTAATCCGGGTAAACTCATTAACGAAAGGTCATTTACATTCGCGAACACAGACAACGCCGGTAATCAGGCTCGCCCACCATTCCAAGGGAAACCCATCACCTAAAGGTCCACTGTGATAAAACCATTAATCCACTAGAAACATATCGTACTAATGAGAGTTTAACACATGACTTCCACTTTGGAAAGTCATAGAGTGATTCTTTTTAAACCAGTTGATCTAGTTCTCATTGGCGTCAACATCAAATACTAAAAAATGATTTAAAATGGTTATTCCAAACTATCAATTCTTTTTAAAAAAAATCCGTTCTTACAATCTTTACTACAAACATTATTTGTATCGTTTTGTATGTCATATAAATTTGATAAACATCTAAAGAAAATTTTACATTTGTCTATGGTTTAGATTACAGACTAAATTAATTAGCAATTTTAGTAATGATGACCAATAATACGTCTTCACAAAATTAATGTTCCTACATTTTTTTAAACATTTTTTGAATGAGAAATGTACGACCTTGTTTCGAATGATAAATGTTATCTTAATCGGACCTACTTATTCATTTTCTAGCTGTCTGTTTCGAAGGATAAATGCTATCTTAATAGGGCGTACTTATTCGTTTTCTAGTTGGGACCGCATCCCAACTCATCAAGAGGAAACTCATTGCTGAAAAAACTCTCTGACTCAACTCTGAGCATTTTTTGCTTATAGTAAGACTTGAAACCCATGACATCTTATTTACATATCAATATATCATGCGTCCCTCACCTTAACCAGTTAGACTAAGGATCATTGGTATTAATATTCCTACATTATTTAAGCTTTCCCCATGTGTAACCCAAAATACTTTTTGTCAGTCCGGTTCTCGAGCAACCACGTGCATCTCAACTTGATGTTAGAATTTTCAATTTGATTCCTTTCGGGCCGGGTTGTATCAAATAAACAAAATACAATAACATTGTAAAACAATCAACAAAAACACAATTTCATTAGAAATTAAAAAAATATTTTATTTTATAGTTGTTTTTACGAATCTTTATCTACTAAAAACCATTATATACGAACATTTTTAAATAAAATATCTTAATTTATCAGATACAATTATATAGTTTATATATTTAAACTAAAACAATGATATAATCCACACAAATTTGCATAGAAGGTGTTGGTTTACAACATGTTGGATTTTTTTCGTGTAATATATGAATCTTTTAACCTAGTTTACAAAGTGATAAAATCAATATGTGTTGATATCTCTACGTTAGTATAATATAAAGCACGACAGATCAGTTTATAAAGGTATCTACATTCTCAACATATATAAATAAAATCTATTTTAAGAAAGAATATAAATATAAATTGCCAAGCTACAATTGGGTTTTTTAGTAAGAATATAATTTATATTATCTATTTCTTTTAATGTTTAGAAAATTATTACAATATTTATGACGACAAGTACATAATAAGGTATTAAAAGGAAATAATGAGTTGTCAGAAGAAAATTTACAATAATGCAAAGACCATAGAGAATCCAATGTCACGTTTTCTTTAGGTTTGGCCCTTGTCCTCTTGTGTTTATATTTCTATCATACCCACTTTCTTTTCAACTCTCCATCTCTCATATCTCATGTCAATATCAATCATACATACATACATACATATACACATGGCTACATAGAAATTTTGAAAGAATTGAATAGAATCTATTCACTACATTAGTTTGAAGTTATGATATTTTCTTGTTGATACATCTCACTATTGTTAGGACTAGTGTTTCGTATCATTGATTGGATTTTTTTTATAAGATACTGTTTATGAAACGTTGTAAACGAATCTTACATTTATCTGTCATTCGAGACGGTGGTGATTCATAATATATATATTTAGATTATGTTAGAAGGCTCAAAAGTGTTGATTCATTGCGGCGGCAAACAATAGGTTTACCTACCCGTTACAACGAACACAACCCTTCTTCATCATCATCGTCGTAACAATGAATAGTGTATACATATCATAGAGCCAACAACTAACAAACACTTCTGCACAAGATATACTTCAGAGACTCCATGTAAACAACATGCATAGGGTCTCAGATGAGACCAGACTCATCATCATCGACAACTACCAACTCTGAAAGATTTAGAGCTAAAAATTAGCTTGAGAAACACCAAATATATAGCCTTTATACGACCAAACTCATCATCCTCATGTCGCCGCTGATAGTGACCCGAGGAACGCATTAGATGGCTTACCCTTAGCAAATATCCCAATACGCTAACTGGTTGTGACCCAAAGAAACACATCAAAGGGTTCACCCTCACCGGAAACAAAGGCAGAGCGACAGTAGTCCCTACCGCCATCGCCACTGTCACCGATGGCATATCCGAAAACCCCAAAATGGTAGCGGACAAATCGTGAGGAAGAGAGACAACAGAGGTTGTTGTACCACCACCATCGCCACCACCCCGGCCGACTCCACCCCAACCTATAACAGGAGGCTGAACAACAACTTATGCAAACACCATATCCACCCTTCACCGCCATGACCGCTATAGCAACAGTGGCGGCCACCCACAATCTCTCTAAAAACCGATGCAAAGGAAACTTGGGCCATTTAAACAGATGGGGACAAAACATGAAACATCACAAAACACCCGTGGTCAATACCCAAAAACCAAACCTCCTATTCTTTTCCTTAATTTTTAATTGTATGTAATGTAAAACATGAATAAAACATTATCAAAATTTATATATAGTTGACCTTAAAGTCAAATGTTGTATCTTTGTTTTAGACGTGTCAAATTAATAATTTTAATTTACAAGATTATCTCAAACTTGTAAAAAGCTAGAATAAACAAACGTTGGTTAATTACATAAGACATGAAGATGTTTACATCCATATCAGTTTCAACCCGTGAGAATAGAGTGTTTGACCATTAAAAGTCAAATTGATAGAGAGCGAGTAAAATAACCAACTGTTTGATTATAGAAGTCAAATCTAAACCTAAAACAAGCTGTCAGATGCTAAGACAAACAATAAAACGAATTGAAAATTTTAAACTCTACCAAATCGATGGAAAAAGCATCTATTGTTTACACAAAAATATACAATGTGCATGAGTGATTGAAACATTTACAGTTCATCATGCATAGGTTGTTCAAAATCAAAGTCAACATTGGGAACAACAGGTTCATTGACCTGAGCAAGGTTGTTTACAGGATCTGCAGCCATACCAGCTTTAATTGCACCAACAACCTTTCTCTGCAACTTAAGTATTCCTATTCTATTTGAAACTACATAAAGAACAGCTAAGGAGAACAACAGAAATCCTACAGCAAGAATAATCCTGCCCACATAAAAGTCAACTATAAGAAACAAAAGAAAGGCATGTGACGATTTCGACACAGTTTTTTTATGAAGGAGTCGATTTGTGTTGTGTCATATCCATAATGTGTCAAATGGGAATTATCATGATTGAATTACCTAAAAAATGAAACGGATGTCAAAAGTCAGTAACTTTATTACAACCTCATAAATTGTTTTGTTAAAGAGATTAGATTAGTATTGATATAATTGGTTTCTTTAATCATATTAACACATTAATTTCTTATTTTAAAAGTTCAAAAATTTGGACACATATGTGTCTCAACTCTCAAGTCAACCTAAACCCAACCCATACTAGTAATGAAGTTAATTTGATCTCAACCCATTTTGACCCATTAAAGCTCCACCCAAAGAAAATAAAGGAACATTTAAGAGTAAATTACACGGATGGTCCATGTGGTAAATCAAATTTTCAGTTTGGTCATTTCGTAAGAAAAACTGTGTATGGTCCCAACTATTTGCTTAGTAGTAACACAGTTCGTCCCTGAAGTAGACAAAATCCCCCCCAAGACAATCAGCGATGATGAACTCCCAACCCCTTTGTTCTCACTTCAGTTGAACAACCAAATGGCATGTAAGGTAGAAGGAACTATCGCCAGGGTCCTTTCTTTTGCGATTTAGTCCACCGAATTCATCAGCCACAAGATGTCATAAAACCCCCAATTGCTCGTAAGATGATTCAAATCTCCCAATCCCTTGTTACATGACTTTTCAAATCCTCCAATCCACTGCCTAATTTGTCAATTAGAGTTTTTGGGATGGACATAAACAAACCGAAGAGTAATTTTACAAAAGAAAGAACCAAAAGTAAAATTTCGACTTACGACAGAACCATCCGTGTAATTTACTCAACATACAATTGCAACCTATACAGTAAAACTGATAATTTGTCTGACCTGTCAAGAACATCTTGGCGTTTCATTGTTGAAAGCAAATTACGGGTTCGCATCAGTAATGATGCATGACCCTTGTATTCACTTTCTGCTTTCTTTAACACTCCAGTTGATTCCTCTGCAATAAGGTTAATACTATAATTAACATAAAGATTTGAGTATATGGAGTGCAAACTATAGAATACTATAAATTTTGTATCCATAAGTATACAGCCATATAGGAGGTGTTTGGTTTGGATTTCCGTTTTGAAACTGATTATTGGGACTTGAAATGGAAATAATCAGTTTTAAATGTTTGGATGAACAGATTCTGCTCTTGATTATTTGAAATAATCAGTTTTTCATAAGTTCATAATGTCAACAAAATTATATTTTTAAGTTACTCATTTACCTTTTCTTTTAACCTGAATAAGTAGTTTTATTCCAATTCACAAACAGTCAGTACCTATTTCACTAAAATGTCCATTTTGGTCATCAGATCTATTAATTTCTTAAGTGATAAGAATTTGCCAAACACTCACACATTTGACTGTTGGCATCCCGTTTGATCACAGTTGATTACATTGTTTAGATCACACAATATCACATAACCGATTTCGAAACACACATTTAAACACAAAAATCATATTATCATGCCAACGTCTTAATTACAACCACCACATAGAAAGAAAATAAATTATAATACGAAGAAAAGACTAACCAAAAGCCATGAGTGTGCTTCCACTCCGTTCAACCTCCTGCAAACATTATTTTTATATTTTTTTAAGAATTTGTTTGTAAATAATCATAATTATTAGTTACACACAGAATAAATGCTTTAAGATTATTGACCTGAACCATCAATTGCCTTGTACGACGAAGACTCTCTGTAATACTCTCAGCTGCTGATGTCATTCCAGCTTTTGTCCTGATGATAAAATCCATTCTTTTTAGCACATTTGAAGTGTAGTTGTTTCTAAAACAATCCAATTATGCTAAAAATATATATTGCACTATGATTAAAGATAGAATATACATACTGTAGATTGCGTCTTCTAACTGTGGACTCTTCTCCGCCTCCCAAGACAAGCTCTCTCTGATATAAATAAAAACTTGAATAAAAAGAATGACACTATTTTCGTTAGAGGTGGTGAAATAGGCAGGTCATACATGTTAGGTATATGGTTAACATATGTATAGTTCTGTACATGTGAAACAAGCCACAAACACATGGTTTCCAATAACATATAATTTGAAAATATCTACTTATTTAAAAATGATTAAAAATCTAAGATAATGCAACCTTCTTTTCACAAAACAGCCAGGAGTTTTTATGTGTTTGAACACACTTCATATGAGATCTTTTGGCTTATGGCGTAACCCACTGCCTTCTATAAATGTGATCTTACTGGGTATGTTTGTTTGTTTTTACCTTAAACCCCATTTGCACTGTTAGAAATAAAGAATAATCCAAATTGATCCCATGTAAGTAGGTCAAAATTTCCACCTTAATTGTCACATTAAACACCTTAATAAAAACAAAATGTTAAAAGACATCTAGATCAAGAAAAAGCTCGGATAACTCACTCAAGCTTATTACCTCCTCTTGGGCAGCTTTCCTCATGTTAGCCTTTGCTTGCAAATTAGCATTTCTCAAACTTGAACGCAGACTAAAAACAAGGGAAAAAGAAAATAGCATTCATCATCTCATCGGTCATTTAACCAAAACTTCAACTCATTTCTTAAAGAACTACAACAATCGAAAACTTTGAAACCATTTTAGAACAATCCAACTTCCTACGACCTACGATAAACATCATTCAACTTAAACACCATATAAACTGAAAGCAGGTTGGTACTAACTACAATCAGTCATAAACTCATAATGCAATCATAGGTGCAACTATAACTAAATACATCAGCAACCACTTGTAAGAACTCGTTAACATGGCTCAAAAACCAGGGCAAACAAACATATAACGCAAAGGACTAATAATCGTGTCAAATTCTACAACAAATCACTCACAAAACATACTGATAATCAACAACAGTTATAAAAGGCGAACAATTTCACCGATGATAGCAAAAAGCTGATACCTACAAACCTTTGAATCTGTTTGTTCCACGATTGAAGCGTGAATTGGGCGTTTTGAATATGATCATCGGTGGGGAGTTGCGGGATGAGAAGATCAATATTAAACTGTGCTGCAGACAGCATAGCGAGTCCTTCTTGAGCAAGGGCGTTCAATCTGGGCAGTGATACATCGTCACCGGTGGATGTTGATTTCCCGTGATGTTCGATCGATTGAATGTGGGCTAGGGTTTGAAGGTATGCTTCGTCCCAATGTTTCTTCGTCTTGATGAATTCCTCTACGACGATATCTGTTGGAGATGATGCATTTGCCTCCATAATCGATCGGAGGATCTGGGAATATCAGTTGAGATTTGGGTACAGCATTAGGTGACCATAATTGCCTCATTTCAGATATAATCAATAAAATTTATTTTTTCGAACACAAACGCTGCCTCATTTCATGTTCAACGTTAGTTTACATAGGAGAGTGACAAACCCTGGCCCACATTCATACTACATAGGAAATGAATAGAATTTAAAAGTGCTTAAAAGAAAATTACTACAATAAAAATCATAAAATAATTATAAAATGCATGGCTACTTCAATCCTTTGAACATATAAAATGATTCAATTGCCCCGTTTGAATAACCGTAGTGAAGGAGTCGATGAACCGATATACAACATTTACTACACCCTAAAACACGTATAGCAAAGCAATAAAGCTTGATGTATGAATGCACAAGTCAACATCACGCAGACGTACAAGGCATCGGAACCGATTCAAAGTATAGTTTTATTTTTTTCTTCTGCCCTCCAACCTTTAACATACGAATTAAATAAAATCTAAAATTTATACACGCTTATATTTGTAGATATTAAAATATTAACTGTTTGATTTTTCTACATTGGGTCATGTCCACTTTATCAATGTTCCAACGAAATTTTTTTTTTTATTTATGTATATTAAGCTTCAATAAAAATAATAGACTCGCGTAGCACATGAGTGTGTGACTAGCTTCGTTTTTAAATATAAAAATTTATTTTTTTTTATTTTTTTTAATTTTATTATTAATTTTTTTAATATAAAAATTTGAAAGTTATATTATTTTTTACGTTCAACGCGCAGGTTGGAGAAATTAATAATTTTTCTCCCTGTTAACCTTGCCGCAGCAAGAGGCTGTCATACTGGTTGTATTACTAAATTGTAGTGCCATTTTAGTTTTATGTAGATTTACTATTTTATTCACAGGTTGGTTCTATGGTCTAGTGGTTAGGACATTGGACTCTGAATCCAGTAACCCGAGTTCAAATCTCGGTAGGACCTTTTTTTTTCCTTCTTTTTGTCCACAAGGTACGACACAAAACACTTTTCATTTGTACTTAAAGTTCATTAATATGTATCAATAATTATGTCTTCAATTGTATACCGATCAATGCATATGAGATATGGAGTCATGAAAAATTAAAAATCATGAAGTTGAAGTTTTATTGTATATTGACCATCGGTGTCCATATCATCGTCGGTAGTTAGCTTTACTGAAATAAGTAGGTCATAGACTACGGGATTTCACTATATGTTTACACTGACTGTTTAGTAATATCGGGATTCAAAATTTAAGTTCCATTTTAGTTACCTGTAAGTGACCACATAAGCCTAGTCCCCTAGGCATCGGGTAAATAACAATCACATAAAAATGCCAAAGTCACCAACACAATCATTGTACAGTTAATGATCAAGATGTATAATATGACATAGATATACACATTTAACATAAAACCATAAAGACAACAAAGAAACCATATACAACTTTAGTCCAATTTGTAAAGAGTATCTGTTCTTGATTATGGATGGACCTCAATAAACTTACTTGCCATCCATGATCCATCTCCTTGTAGCTTCTGATAACTTACGATGATGCGATCTTCAACTTGCATGTTTGCAACTCCGGGGAATTCAGGATTATGAACTCGGCACCTTCCACTTGAAATCCATCGCCAACACTTTTTAAACGCTTACATTTCTTACCTAGTTGCAGAGAGTGAACATAGCCACGTAGGTCATCTTGACCGAACCACTATAAATTCTCGTGTTCTTATTGCTTTTGTGTGCGTGCGTATAACAGTGTGTTTATTTTCGCTGCGTAAAGATACCTAACAACGAAATCAATGATACATCAGTTAATCTTTCATAACCCCTGAGCTTCAATGTTTGTAGATTGTAATCATCAATACAAACTCTTTATCAAGCAATGTATGATTAATTGATTATACGACAAATCAAGGATTTTGATGTAGCGTAAATTCTGAGCTAAATCCACAAGGAATCCATGTTGATTCTACATAACATCACAGTTTGTTAAAGCTAGTTCTTCAAGGTGATCACTCAAAGCTAACCCTAGGGTTTTGAGTCCTTTGAAACGCCTAAGATCGATTACAATTAGGATTAATTTAATCTATTTGTATAAATCAAACAAAGAGTATGCACATGAATGTGCAGGGACTCACGATGGAACCACAAATAGAGAAATAAACAAGATACACTTCTATATTCACACACACACACTACAAATGTTGATACATGGTATTTATACCCTTACAATAAGCGGTTAACAACTACTATAACTAATAAAATTAACTCTTAACTTCTTGCTAATTACATATTTGACTTTCTAAATTACCTTCTAATTGATGTTAAAATGAAGTCCAGCATCTTTCATCTCTAGTCATAGCACAACTTTGCAATAGAAGGACACGTGAAATGTAAACAATTAAAAACAAATTATATATATAAAAAAACCCATCTTTTGAGGTGCACCACCACCATACCAGTCGCATACTACTTGTCACGCCACTAGCGACCTCAATTTCTAGCGTCGGGACCATGGTCACTGGTCATCAGTTCATCACCATCCCAAGTCTATTCAAACCGGGTCATTATTGTCATCACCTCATTCAAAACGGTCATTATTGGTTTGAAAACCACAAACACGTTTAGCTAAACGTGTTGGTATCAATTGGCACATGCGTTTACATGTTAATCCCTTTATTTTCTAACCTTATAAAGGGCATTAGCACTATGCAATTTATGATGCATTAACAATAATCTGGATTATCTCTTTCAAACCTCTTAGTTTATAAAAAAAAGTAGTTGTAGGTTCAAATCTCGTTGTGTGTAGATTTAATAGATTATTTTCTTGATTATAGGAATTGTTTAAAAAAAGTAAGAATATTGTTTAAGGTTGAGAGACGTCTTTCAATCGTAGGGTAGAATGGATCCTTGTTTACCTAATTTGAAACAAATATCAACTTCGCGTCTTTTAATCTTGTATACCTTATTAAAAAAAAGAATTTATGATGACTCGATAATTATGGTGTCATAAAACGAAAAACTAATGGGTGGGTGAGTTGAACCGAGCGGTTTTACTACTTCGAAGGTTTAACAAATTGAGAACTTGAACCAACTTTTTTTAATCATTAGTGTGTAATAATTTTTTAGAGTAATTCATGCCGATCATCCCCGTGGTATGTTGAAATTTCAATTTTCTATCTTTAGGTATAAGAAATTACGTCACGTCTGGTTCTTACATTGATGTTGTCAAAGAAAAAAAAGTGAAAAACACATTTTACAACTTAAAATAAAAATTTTAATTAGGCGTGTGCAAATATCGGTTTGGTTCGGTTTTCACACATTACCAAAACCGAAAACCGAAGTTCGGTTTTTGAAAAATCAACCACCGAAACCGAAGACTGAAGACCGAAGATCAGTTCAGTTATTTCAATTAATATGTTGGTTTTTGGTTTGGTTTCAGTTATTTTGGTTAATAACCAAAAACCAAACTTTAACTAAATTAACAATTATCAATTATCATAGTGAGTCAATTAAATTTTTATTTAATCTTTTAGTCAATGGCCAACAATTTCCAAGACAAATAGTTTAGAGGGTTTGTTTTATAAACACCATGTTACTTGAATCTTTCAATTGGTCAGCAATATGGGATAGAAACAACATCATCAGATACAACGATTATAAGCTTTTTAACACTCTAGGTATTAAATATGTATGAAAAATTTACGTGTCATATGTTATCCCTTATTTTTTATTTATAATCTTTTATTATAAAGTATATCATAAAGTAATCATAAAGATTTATAAAAAATGGAGGTATAAAAGCTAAACATACATGAAAATATGAATGGTTCGGTTTCGGTTAATTTGGTTAACCAAAGGCACAAAACCGAAACCGACTTTCGGTTAGTTCGGTTTTCGGTTATTTCGGTTTGGTCGGTTTTCAGTTAATTTCGGTTCGGTTTCGTCGATTAATGGTTCGGTTTCGGTTAACGGTTCGGTTTTTACTTGCACCTAATTTTAATGTTATCCATCTTAGTGACGAAAGTGTGCATGTGGAGTGACAATGAGGACTATAGCCATAACTATTAACCAAAGGATAAAAGATAAAATTGCAACATAACACAGTTTCAATTGGCTAATTTGCTCAAAAGTTTAAAATGATAGTAATAATTCAAAATTTTAGTACCCATATATAACCATATATTCTAAAAATTATAGAAATATATAAACAAAGACTGACCTGTTAAACCATCAAACCACCAACTTAAACCGTTTGTATCTCAAACCAGCTAACTTGCTTTGGTTAGGATGGTTTTAACTGGTTTTTGAATGCCTTTACCAAGATTCTACACTAGGTAGACGTATCCATAATATAAAAGAGTTAGAAAAGAAAAGAAGCTTGATTTTATTAATAAAAATTGATACGAAAAATCACACAAAGAGTAGTGAATCCTCATTAACTGAAATGAATTGAGATATACCCTACACTTAGATTTAAGTAAAATCTAACATGGATGTAACAAAATGTAAACACAGAGAACCCAGCAAGGAAGATGAACCATGCATATATAGATGTAAGTGGCACTATTCCATGCCCATAAAGACTCCATCCAGTACCAAAACTCAACTAAACTAGACCCGAACCCGAATGCACCTTTCACCACAAAAAATGCAGCACCAGGAAACCCGATAACTACCAAGAACAAATTCAAAGCAGAGCGTGCTTTACCTGCTAATGGCCATGGTTTAATCATCAAACACAATGGAACCAATAGTAAAGCACCCATTTCAGCTGTTGCAAAGTTTATAATCGACATCAGACATAGCCCGATAAATGCAGTTAATACTGTCATTGATTTTAGAAGGGTCCATTGAGTGGAATGGCCCCGAAAAAATGAGCTCGGAAGAATTAGGATAAAGAGTGAAAGGGATGTCCAGATAAGAAGGAGAGATGTTGGTTGTGAATTTGGTATTTGAGATATGAAAAAAGGAAGTAACAAGACTATGGCTCCCCATAAATGAATGAGAAATATGGCTTTTGTTGGGTAAAGCCAACTCCAAGATTTAAATGGTTTACTGTTTTTTTCTGACTCGCAGATTGATTTACTGGCATTAGAAAATAAAGCAGCAGCATGAACAGGAAGGGGGGCAACTAGCAGTAAGAAAGCAATCATGTAGACTCCAATAGATATAAATTTGTTTGATGATGTTAGTAAGTATAAGAAAAAGGATTGGTGAAGCTTCTCTAGGAGGTTATTGACTGACCGTACAGCTGCTTCCATTAACCTGCATTTAAAATAAGCGTAGTAAAGTTTCACTGACATCTTCAATAACAGGCTTACTGTAGAAAGTGATTCCACATTAGAGATATATGTAATTATTTGAATAGTATTGTTGTAATGTTGTGCATATTTATAGAACTAAGCATATCACTACTTCCTAGTGTAGTTATCAGGGAGCCATATTTTGTAACATTGTGCTTCAGGTTGGCAATTGTGATGGGTTTGAATAGGTGGGTTGGGTAAACACTAGAATTGGACAAAATTGTATTGTGTCTGGTTTGTTAACTGGTATTCTTCCAATTTCATAATGCCTTGCTGTTCTTCTATTAAATGATTCATGCTATGTTGATGTTTTAGCTCCTTTTAACTCTGTCATTGAACTCTATGTTGGTCATAATAGGCTTTTCTTTTGAATCAAATTAAGATATTCCATGCTAGGTTCCTAGTTTCTTCAACTATTTTGTGTCATTCTAGACTATAGTACTCCAAGCCCATATATTTGCTAAAATGCTATGGATTTTCAATTCCCATTATTAAACTCAAACCTACCTACTTTACTTAACAGCCAGAGGCCATAGCTATGAAGTTGGGTTGCAAATTCATTAAACAACATGTAAAATGGTATAAATAAAAAGAAATTTTTGTATCACATATCACAAATTCGTAATTACACACTACCTGCCACCTTCAAACAGAAACTCAGTTTGTCTGCCTTTATCAATGGAAGATAGTTCGAGTGGAATCTCTATAGTAATTGCATCAACTTGATAATCACGGAAAGCGCCATGGGAACCAGTGGGGACACCTAATGCCTGGTACAAGAAACTGAGAATTAAGTTTATATGTAAATACTCATTTCATTCTCTTTCTTGATATTTTCTTTCTTTTTTCATTTAGGGAAAATCTAACCTGGTGATAGAGTGAACTAACTAGAGTAGCACTTCCTTCAACATACTCCTTTACAGATATACCACATTTCCACCGAGGATTCAACCTTCTAGCAATATTCCCTACTGTCTCAAACACCTCACCAATGAACTTCAGCCACTTGGAATCAAGCAAAGACACAAGTTTCTCCACCTGTACGGAAAGACCCTGTTCGTAAACTGCCATATAGCACACAACATTTATAAGGTCAAGATTCGGCATTTGACCATTAGATGCCTCAGCATAAATCTTTAGTGCATCTTGCTTGCCTTCTTCACCCCTGTTTGCAACTTCAATTACAAAAGCAGCTGCCATTGTTCCAGCACGTCTAAAAGTATCAGATACTTCTGTTTCAATACTCATATTTATCTCATGCACACCACTGCTTTCATGACAGCTTCCTCCATGTAGCTTATCGAGTCCATTGATTGAAGGAGTGTGATATTCTCTTAACCAAGCAGCAACCGAGTTATATTGTCCATATTGTGAGTCAGCAGCTAGCCATATAATATCTTTAGCTAGCCAACTAGCTTGACTTAATAATGAAAATGCAGAATATGCAATTCCTAAGGATAGAGCTTCATTCTGAGTTAGGTTTACAGTGTTGTAACGAGTCACAAGTACAATAGCTTCTTTCCCATCACCACGTGGAGCCCTAATAATTCCAACAATATTGGTAGCATACGATTCACAAGTCCTGTTCACACGGTCTGCTTCAGCACTAGGACTTGTAAAGAAGTGAATAGGGTGGAATTTGTTTGATTGAATTGGAAATTTATGATAACTGACTTCCCCACCTAAGTTTGACATATGCAGCGCTATCAGTCTATGAATTTCTCTGTGTTTACAGATGAACAAAGCAAATTGTGTTACTAATTAGACTCGATCACGATCTGCAAGCTTGAAAAGAGGAAATATATACGTGAAGAATGTATGCAAGGATTCACATACATGCCAGTGCTCTGAGACTTCAGTTTTAGGCTAGTTAACTCATCGATAAATCTGTTTGCCCCTGAAACATCCTGATCAGACATCGTAGGACTTGCTGAACCTGTGAGATTATGACATGATCATCTGATTACAGTAGAAAATACAAAAATCTGATAATATAATCTGCTAAACTTAAGATCATTCAACAATCAACAGCTAGTAGAAGACCTAAAAACATCAAAATCATAGAAAACGTTCACACAAATTATATATTTGTCGAATTTCGTATTATAATATCCAAAATCAAAGAGCAAAATATGTCAAAATTACCAGGTAATAGTGCATTTTCTGAAACGTAGGTTTTCTTTGCAAGAACAGGTAACAACAAGAGCGCCAAAACTCCAGCTATACAACAAACAACGCTACACACACAACAAAAACAAGCAAAACTTCTCATTATATATTTAATCCATTACAACATTGCCTGTAAACCTACATATATGTGCAAAAGCTTATAGAACCGTTAAACGAGAGTGAGATCAGATTAACAGTACCTAACAAATGTGCTGTGAGAGATTATGAAGATTCCGATACGAACAATTGGTCGACGTTTCAACTTTTTATCATCATTTTCCGGCGTTGTAGCCATTGATGATCACCGGTGATCGTCGACGAGCCCTCTTTCGGTTATTCGTCTGAACGGTTGTTTGGAAGCTTGGAGTGACATGATTACGAAAGTACCCCTTATGACTTATGAGAGTGAATTCCAAAATCATGCCTTGAGGTATGTGTAGCCTTCATATTTGGTCCCTTGTAAAAAGTTTATTTGCAGTTATGGTCCTAATTTAGCTAATTCTTTTTGTTGATCCAATGGTTCGTCATGATGACGGCTAAAGGAACCCATGCCACTCCTACACGGCTACACCCCAAAATCATCTTAGATATTTTAGTATAGTTGGATTGACTAACGACCAATTTGATCATAACATCCGTCAAACAAATCAGGAGGTGTGAAATGCACACTTATTTGAGTTTACTATGATTTTTGAAATTGAAAACCTTTTTTGAAGCAAAACCTCTAAGCAATGGGAGTTCCAAAGAGGTGTTGCTCCTTTGGCGGGGGATGGGGGCAATGCTTTTGGAAGTGAGGTCCAAGGGGCGACAACCCTTGGCTAGAGTCGAATTTCCAAGTCAGCTTGGAAAAAAAATATTTTGGTAAAAATTGATTTATCAAAAATATAGTAAAATTTAATTTTTTCTAAAATTGAGGATAAAAAATGTAAAATTTAAATATGAAAACTACCACATGTAGTTTTCATCCATTCCCTACAAATATTGATTCCTTAACAATTGCGGGTCACTCTTCATATTATCTGTTCATTTAATTCTCACACAAATATCATGTTTGTTCTTAAAATTGAGTTTTATCTTATTGAAAATTTGGTATGAACACAAATAGTTTCAGTTTGATAACGTTTTACAACTCTCAATTTATCCCGATATTTCTCTACAGAACACTATTAGTATTATTAGTTATCTTCCGTTGTTTCCATGTCTTTATTGTAGTTATTTGGTATGCTTTCCTAGTTGTAAGATGTGTTTCATAGTTTGTACTTTGATCTTACGTGGGTAGGCAGTAGCTTTCTTTTCAAGTATGAGACATTTTTTTGTAGTGGCGGTGGATGTTTTTAGAGTATGAAATCGTTTTAAGGTGTTTTTCTTGATTGCAAGTTAATCTGCTTTTTCCATTGCTAGCATAAGCTTAGCTAGTTTGTGTGGTATTTTTTTAAGCATGTCTCGAGTCTTAAGTGGTGCGTCATTATGTGTGTGATAGTGTTATTGTGATTTTTGAGTGGTGAATCGGTATCACAAGAGTCTGATAACTTACTTTTTTGTGTTTGTATCTCCTGATCTATCCATTGCATTCTTTGATGTCTATCACTTCTGATTTCAAGCCTTCTTTGAGATGTTAATATCCAAAAACGTTATATACTTATTTGTAATAACACAAGCTAATGTCTTTGAATATATTAGAATAAATTTTAAGTTATGTATTCTATGATCATTCAGTTATGAGTTGATTAAATTATAAATACTACTGGATTGATGATTGAGAAAAATAAATACCAAGTCATTAAACTAAGTTTGCAATTTATTGCCAACCTGCCATTATCTTACATAAAGAAACAAAGAGTGAGAGAGAGAGAGTATATGTGTATGTATTGTTTCAGTATTTTGTATTACAAAACAATGAGAGTGAGACCTTTTTATAGGAGCCTTAAGAATCTTCTAGAGAATATATACTAGATTATAACCACTTCAACTGAACTCAACAACTATAACAACCCACTCAACAATCTTAACTAACTCTCTAATAGACCCCCTCAAGCTAAGCGGGACGGTGTCACACGAAGCTTGGACTGAAGAGTAGCAAAGCGAGATGAAGAGAGACCTTTAGTCAAGACATCATCAATCTGAGAGGTGGTCGGAACATATCGAACACAAAGAGACTGAGATAAAACCATATCACGAATAAAATGTAAATCAATCTCAATATGCTTTGTGCGCTGATGAAACACAGGATTAGCAGCAAGATAGGTGGCACCAATATTATCACACCAAAGCGAGGTGGACATGAGGAAGAAATATGCAACTCCCGCAATAAAGACATAAGCCAACGTATCTTAGCGGCAGTGTGAGCAAGAGCTCTATACTCAGCCTCAGTACTGGAACGAGCAACAATATGTTGTTTCTTAGAAGACCAACTAATAAGGTTGGGTCCAAGAAACACACAATAGCCAGTGGTCGAACGACGATCATCAGGGCACCCAGCCCAGTCAGCATCAGAATATCCATGAACATCATAACATGAAGAACGTCGTATTGTCAAACCATGAGATATAGTGCCACGGAGATAGTGTAAAATACGCTTAACAACAACCCAATGACGATCAGTAGGAGTCTGTAAAAACTGAGAAACCTTACTGACCGAATAAGCAATCTCAGGCCAAGTCAAGACCAAATACTGCAAGGCACCCACAGTGCTACGATACAACACAGGATCAGTCAATGGAATACCAGTAAGACGAGACAACAGACGACCAGAAACCACTGACATTGTGTCTTTTTGTATATATGTTATTGTTTGTACTAGTATAGGGACTAGTTTTGTAAATTGTTAGTTCCTTAGTTGCTAGTATAAATAGCTTAGTCTAGAGAGTTAGTGGGATATACATGCAAATACAGAGATATAGAAAGATAGAACACAGATAGAGAGAAAAAGAGGAAAAGAAAAGAGAGAGAGCGATTGCATGCAAATTTTCAGATACAATTTACAGAGAATTCAAGTAAGTTGTTGAGAGTTTGTTGAGAATTGCTAACTGCTTTCTTACTCTTGTAATTGTCTTAGCTATATCAATGAACTGTGAATTTGTTGATATTGCTTGAATCAATTACAATTGTTTGTGT
>BJCM01083627.1:0-16310 GCA_018326385.1 Flaveria bidentis | reverse complement strand
TGATCAGTCTCTCCAACTATTGACAAGCATACTGATCCAGTAATTCTGTAGTTAGTGTTTCGGGTTTAAGATTTTCTTGTTAGGATTGGTTCTAATTATTTTTTATTAATTTAGTTATTAATTATAAACATATAACAATAAAAAAAATTACATGTGGGCATACAGGTAGCCATCCTTTTCAAAAAATCTTTTTGCACTACTCAACTTGTAGGCAAAGGCAAACAACACTAGTTGTTAAAAAAAAAAAAAAAAAAAGGCAAACAACTGTTTATCACACAGTCACACACCGCTAAAACAAAGAAAATTTGCTCTTGAGAACTGAAATTGGGGTTTCTGCAGATCGTAATCAGTGTCTTCTTTACACGATGTGCGAATAAGCATTAATAATAATTTAGGGTTTTGTGTGCTTATAAGTGTTGTAAGAAATGAGCTGGAACACAATCGTAAAGTCCTCACAGGCTTTCGCTGCTCATACTTTACTCTTCTGCTTCACGCTTTTGCTCCTTCTAAAACTCGATCACCTCGTATTTTACTCATGGTGGTATGTTTAGGGTTTTCTTTACTTCGTTTATGTTACTATTTATCTTCATATGTTGCATGATTTCTGTTTCATACGCTGTTATTGGTTCAAAATTGCATTCGTTTTTGGGCGTGATGTTGTGGGTTTGATGATTTTGAAACTGAATTAACCCCTGTCAAAAGTTGGGCGTAATTTGAATTTGCAGAATATATAAAATGTTTGTTTGAGGTTGATGAGTTTATCAATTGGATGATATAACAAATATGATTACCAAATCAAATGTTATAACTTTTACTGTAGTATCAAACTGTTGATTGCATTCTGTCTAGTTAAAGTGGAATTTGATAAATTACAATAGTTAAGGGCTGCAGTAAGTATGTTTTTTTATCAGGGTTGAGGACTGCCTCTCACAAAGGCAATTATTTAGTTATGAATACTCTGTTGATACTTAATATGACTTCTTCACTCTTTCAACATTAGAAACAATGATAAGCATTTAACATCAACAAGTTGGACATATGTTATAACTGGAACTTTGATATATGTTATATCATTATCCGTTCATACCTTAGTTCTTTTTCCGAGTGTAATTCCCTATTTTCTTGATTATGCAGGATCATATTCTTCCCACTTTTCTTATTTCATGCACTTGTTGCCCGAGGAAGGTTTTCTTTACCTGCACCATCAGTTTCCCATGGGCGTCATGTGGGATTTTTTTCTTGTATTATATTATTTTTTTGTATTTTGAAACTTTTAAGGGGATAACATTGGTAATCTTGGGATATATGTGAATTAGGTGAATAATAAACTTTTCCCTAGTTTTATAGTTCTCTTTTCCTTTTGCATAGTTGGCACCATCTCATGCGATTGTTGCGTTACCTTTGCTTGTTGCGTTTGAAGTGCTTCTTTGTGTCTTTCTGGAGAGCATATATGGTATGGTGATTTATTGATTGTTGTATAACTTCATAAATATGGCAATCTGCTTAGCTCAAGCTAAATTTAGTGATACAAAAGTTCTTTTCTTTAATCTTGTTTGTTCACACTTCTGAAACGCCTTTGATTTCATTCACACAGTTAAAAAAACTCCCACTGTAAGCTTGAAGATTGTCTTTCTTCCATTGTTGGCATTTGAATTAACTATTCTTATTGACAATTTCAGGTGATCATTCTTTTACCTTTAATAATTACTCTGGCTTTACTGGTTAGCAACTATCCAATCTTGCTAATGGAAATACCTTGTACTCTGGGATTTTATAATGTGCAGAATGTGCAAAGCTTTACTGCCAGGAGATGATGAAATCTTGAGTGATGTTGCAATATGGGAGACACTTCCGGTGAGTTTAGTTCATCGGAATATAAACATGGATGCCTAAACTGTTGTTACATATATTTGGTTTTGGAGAGAGAGATTTTCACTTATCCATTCACTTTCTTAACATGATTAAATAACCACTGCTAAATGGCTTTTTTATATTTTCAGCATTTTTGGGTTGCTATCTCCATGGTTTTCTTTGTTGCTGGTACCATGTTCACCCTTTTAAAGCTATCTGGTAATGTCCTCCTTAAATGACTATCGTAAATATTTGGTGTATGAAATCCCTTAGAGGTGCTAATTTCTACTGATTTGCATACAAATGGGTCGATTTGCCCTTTTTGTGGGCGTGTGTTTTTTCTCGTTGGTGGGTCTGGTTAATTGGTCAAATTAGTATGGCTTAAAGATTCAACTAAAGAGGAAACAGGCCAATGGGTAAAAAGGCCTGAAATGTATATTTGCCATGCCAATTATCATCATTTATTATTTGTGTTTTAAATAAATAAGTAAAGAAGTGTGTGATCTTAATGATTTTTTTCAGCATGAACTAGCAAGCACTCACAACATTTGTTTGTAAGCTTACTTTATAAGCATAACCATTATACTTGTGCAAATTCTATATTTAGCCGATATCTGTTTCTAATCACTTCCAGTTAGCAGGTGACATAAATTCTTTAGGCTGGTGGGACTTGCTCATAAATTTCGGGTATAGTTGCCCTTAATGATTTTCCATCTTTGCATCTAATACATTTGAGCTATTCTAACATGCTCAAATTCATGTTTTACAGAATTGCAGAGTGTTTTGCGTTTCTTGTTTGCACAAAGTGGTCTAATCCAGTGATTCATAGTAATTCTCAAATACCTGTAGTAAGCTCATCATCCAATGCTATTAGATATCTTGATTGGAACAGTGGTGTAGTGGAATCTACAGATAATATCTCTGAGAATAGGATGTGTGGTCTACAAGACATAGGTGGCCATGTTATGAAAATTCCCATCATCGTTTTTCAAATCCTCCTTTGTATGCGCTTGGAGGTACATTTAAATTTCACTTTAGTTACAGTTTAAAACATCATATCTGGCGTTTTATTGAAAATGAACCATTATCTTCCTGAAAATGAAATAGAAAACTTGCCAAGTAATGTGTTCTTTTGTCCAAAATCAATTGTTTGTTTGTAACAAGGAACCAACTACTACAATTGCAAATTTTGATTACCCCTCTGAATTTTTTTGGCATTTCAACTATTGCAATTTGGGTCGTATTTTATTGAACACAGGACAAACTTGTAAACCATGAAAAGAAAACTACAATGATAACGATGAAATGGGTCAAATGGTAAACAGGTCAAAATTCGCATAATGTGTATATATGTTTTGACGTCTTAAATCCTGTTATGTAAGAGTAATAAAAGGTATTTCAAGGTTGCCCCTTCCCAATCATCCAACATGCTCATTTTTTCACCTCTAGTTTTAGCGTTCATTAGAATGTGTTATCACACTCTTCTAAAACAATTTGTCAATTATTACATCGAGTTGCAGGGAAAACCTGCAGCTGCTAGATTTATCCCTCTTCCTGTTGTCTTCTCTCCCATACTTTTAGTGCAAGGATTAGGAGTACTTTTTGCAGCATCTAGTTTGATCGAGAAAGTTGTCATTTTTCTACGTACCGGGGCCGGTACAGGAATATACTTTACATATGCTGCTAGAGCTCGTGATTCTTTTGGTTTTTTGCTACATGGCTCCAGGTAACTGACCCATTTACTCATAAAGTTGTTGACTGGGGTTATGTTTTATCCCATACAGGTTAAGCCAAAAAGATCTAACTAAAAGGAAGTTGGTCCATAGGCATCCAATATTCAACTGCATAAAACCTCCTAAATTGATAAAGAAAAGCATTCACAACTAACCACCCATTTCCCACCCGCCTGACCTGCCCATTTTGCCACCCTCCATTATTAATTTGTACAGTTGTTGTTTTACTATGTAGGCTGCTTGGCTGGTGGTCAACTGAGGAAAGAAGCCGGGAAGAACAAGCACGGATTTACTACAATGGGTCTTCTGGGCAAGTTCATTTTCTTTATTCTTTTTTTTTTTATAATTACCAGTATATTTTCTCTCTAATTATACTGCATGTGAATCTCAGATACAACACGTTTTCTAGTTACCCACCTGAAATAGTGAAGAGGTTGCCCAAGAAGGATCTAACTGAGGAGGTACTTGTTGCTTATCCCTTTCTCAATTTGCCAAGTTTAAAACTAATTCGGTTAAAATGTCTTATGAGACTTATGAGACTTCCTTTTAAGGTTTGGAAGCTTCAAGCAGCTCTTAATGAGCAAACAGAAATCACAAACTCCAGCCAGCAAAACTATGAGAGACTTCAAAATGTAAGATTATATGAATCTTGATTCTGTTTTCTATCATTTATTCATTTCTTTACATAATGTAATCACCCTTCTTGAACTCGTGCATTCACCGTGTATAAAATGGTAGTATTATTTTGGATATTGACTTTATACCTCCTAAGTTATAATCTGATCTTTATATGCGAACTTCAGGATAAAATCTTATGTAGGATTTGCTTTGAAAGGGAAATAAACATGGTGTTACTCCCTTGTAGGCATCATATCCTTTGCAGGTACTTATCTTTCGTATATTTTATGGTGAAAAAGTATATCTACTCTCTCTTAATTGTTATATGAACTTTGATGCGCTCTCTGTACACAGTATTTGCAGTGACAAATGTCAAAGATGCCCTATTTGTCGTGTTATCATCGAAGTACGCTTGCCAGTATATGGTGCATAACTATTAACTGTGATATTCACAAGAAAAAGTTTACTTTATATTGTAAATATTTTTTGAAAAATAGTTAGCCCTCACCTTATTTATATAATCTAGGTGTGCATAATTGACTGAGAGAATTTTAGTTGGACCATATGTAGTTGCTGGTTTTGGTGGACAGAGTGTAAGGATGTATGTAAGATGTTGTTTGGTTAATCAATTGTCAAATTTTATTTTCATAGGAACCCTTTACTAGTATACTCACTTGACCATCAATACCATGCCAATAATCGGATCTGGTAAACTGCATCTTGTGGTGAGTAGATGACCTTGAATGAATGTTTGATAATAAGGTGTAAATGTCTATACCATATTTTGTTAGTTGATTGTTTATGTTATTTATGTCTCTGAGAACCCATTACCTATAACTCATCGGACCAACATATAGTTTGTTAATAACAAGATCAGATAAATCGCAGCTTATAGATAGTCAGATATTATTCATGATAGATAACAACAATCAAGTTTATATCATCTATTAAAAATAATAACAAAAATTACACATTATGTTATCTTTAACAATATAAGTTTTGAAAATACATTGTTAAAAAATATTATTGTGTTTTTTAAAATATAAAACACAATGATAGATAACAAGTTGATATAATCTATAGAAACGATGACAATAATAATACAAAATGATATAAAATGTAAAACACAATTATGAATACATATAACAAATGATGTAAAATATATGATACAATAAACTGATATTGGACACAATGAACATTAAAGATATATTGAGCTGACGTTTTTGACGTAATATAAAAAATGACATCGTCTTTAAAACAATAAAAGGACATGTGTTAAGTTCATAATTTTTTTAAAATTTTTTAGATTAAATATTTTTTTACTATAACTTTACCCATATTATTTCTATTATATACTTTTTTTAATAGTAGTCAAGATACTCAAAGCTAACAAAGTTTTGTTTTAAAAGTAGTTGCGTTCTGATGATGATTTTCTTGAAATCGCTTTCTAGGTTAAACAATTTGTTTGTAACATACTCGATTTCTGTTTAGCAACTTGTTTTCATTTGTTATGTCTCTTCTTTTCTCCTTACTTGACATATATAAATATATCATGTTATTGTCACTGTCTTCTATTTTATTAGATAATTGCACTTGTTTATATAAGTTATATTGTTATTTAAAGGGAACGCATAGAAGGAGGGATTTGAACCCACGACTTTCTGGTGATAATTGCACTGTCTTCTATTTTATTAGTATGGTAGCCTATAAGTTCAGATATTTTAATGTAACGTCTCTTTCTTGGAGAGTAAATGGACTTATTTAAGTTTAAACATGAACCACAATCCATGTTTTGAATACCAACAATAAACATAAATGACAAAGGCCGGTAGCATTTATTTTGTAAAGTCATTTGCAAACCATATAATTTTCTTGATATTTTGGTCTTCATAAAATTTATGTTTCAATATCATCATTAAATCTACACCTAAATCTAATCTCTATAAGGGCATCAAGCCCAACCTTTTCATACTTTCAAGCCTCATACATACTTTTACACTTTGTAAAAACATATATTTGAGATGAGTTGATTGTGATAGTGAACTTACTTTATCTGTTTTTAATTATAATTCAACATGTTATTAGAATTTAAATATCCATCACTTATAAATGATATTTAAAATATACTTAATACATGGTTAATTATGAAGATGTTTGTGTCATGCTCAACGACTTCTAGCATAAGATTATCACTATTGAGATTGAGTTATGATTTGAGTGCCATCAAATGATGATTATCAATCTAAGTTCTAGTTAGGATGAATGCTCGTCCAAATAGGACGATGTACATACAACAATATATACATGTGCAAAAACATAACCAATACATGAACATTTACGTACTTTTAACATGTTATGAGAAACAAACCTAGCTAGTTAACGTAACAACACTCTAAGGTTATTTTCCCATTTAAGGTGGAATGGACCTTTTAGATAAAAAGATATAAAAAAATATTATTGTGCAATATATTTGGTACAATGTGTAACTATTAGAAGGTAATATTTGATGTTTTATTGTGATTATAAATATATACCATATAAATAATTATCTATACATACATAGTTTTACGACTTTTAGTTATTCAGTTATGAAGCTAATGTAGAGTATTCATAAAGTTCTTGTTATTCTACATGAATATCATATCATATCTTATATAATATTTTGATATGTCGGAAATCAATGAAATATTGAAGCAATGACTCAAAATGTTAAAAACAAGGTTTTTAAGAATCTTGTAAATGTCTTAAAATATATTAGAAGTAGAGAATATACTGTTTATTTAAATTAAAGGACATGTCTGTAAAGCTAGCCACTAATAACTACTCGAGTGAGATTAGTACGTCAATTAGTTTATATGTAAAGCTTTGGAAGATTCGACGTTAAATAAGATGGTGACTGTCATCAAATATACGATGACTAGATATTTCATGCTAAAAGGCTATTAATATCTTTTTAAATGGTATTAATTGATGATAAAATGCTAGAAATGAGCTAATGGGAGCTCAAACTTACAGACACTACCAGTGTTTTCAAACTATTTTGATAAATACATTTTTTTAAAAACTTTTTTAACTATATAATAAAAATAGTATGCACATGTATACGCAATTATATAGTTAAAAATCATATGCAAATTACATGCTAAGTTATATGTGTACAAGACATTACATATATAAAGTATGGGTAGTAACTTAGTTGCATCCTCAAGACTCGCACATAGATCAAGCTATTACCAATTACGCATTTAAATGTGATTTAAATCACATGATCAGCCTAAACACATTATACATCTTTTATCTGGATTTGCAAATCCCAAGTGAATGTAATTATTATTTAGAGAGAAATAATAATTACAATTATGTAATACAAAGACAAACACAATTGAAGCTCATACAAAGGCAAAATTAACACACATATTATTTTAACTTGAAATTGAAACAAAGAGATATATATAAATCTCAATCTAAACTTGTATTACACATTAAGAAAAAGAAAAAAAAACAAATCAAATCTAAAATTCTTACAATGAGCACAAATTTTATGAATCACAATAGCATTTATTATTATCTACATTTTTAACTAAAAGAATAAGAAACATTACACATGAAAGGAACTTTCGTGGATATAAAAAAATAAAATATGTTTTAGTAAAAATGCTTTATTTTAGAGTTTCGGAGACAATAACGTTACACAAGTCGATTTCAAATTATTGCTAGTCACTATATGAAGTCTTGTGGAAGTCACAATAATAATAATGTTTAAAGGTGATTGATAGGTAAATTTTATTTTAAGTTAACCATGTTTTTATTAAAATAATATTTTTTTGGTCACACATTCGTTATACATAAACCAATCAAGGCACATGAGGGTATTATAAATTTCTGTAAGAAAATTCTTAGTCATACATATATCTATGTCTACGAATATATTAAAAAAAGTATATCTGCATGCTATATAATGTTCCTATCTCCAATCATTTGTTTCCGTATTAAAAACCCATGATCGGCTTCTATAATGTTTCATCCGACTAACTGATATGAGTAATATACTAAGTTGTTTCTAATAAACCAAACTCAAAAAATTTATACAAATTTAATAAGATTAAAAATTATTTAAGTTTGTTGTCTTTCATATTCTACCCCTTATTTATTAATGAACTATAATACTTATTGCTGGCAACGTGTTAAAAACTTATCAAAACACGATATATGACACTTGGCTTAGTTAAAGAAATCGTCATATATGTATTGGATAATATTTTCAGTTTTAAAATAAAATTTTGACTTTTATGAGGATTATTTAACAAATTATATATTAATCAAGTATACTAGTGATATAAAATTTTAAATGATAAAATTCTTTTCCACGAGAGGTGTTTTTTTTAATTATAAATCAGATAATTTCTCTTATTAAAATATTGCATATGTGTTATTATTATTTTTTTAACGGCGTGTTAATTGTTAAAAATAGTAACACCAAATTAGTAATAATTCGTCAATGTCAATGTTTAAACATTTCTTTTGTGTTATTAGTTACATGTTTTATTTTTAGTTTGAGTGAATATAAATAATGAACATTTTTATCTCAATGAGAAATATACCAGAGTTTGAGCCTTCTCTCATCTTTTATTATTGTAAATCAGTTACTCTCATTAAATAATGCTTTTATATTACCCATTACATTTTTCATTTCATTTGAGTTTAAATTTTCCCTAATCTTTCATCACACTTTTATAAATAGGCTTGTCTAACCATCTTGGGGTCTAAGACGAAGTGTAAACCTATTGTCTTATTTAAATGTAGTTGTTATAAACAGTGACATATCTAAGATATTTTGTGAATAGAGAAAGAAATCGACTTCTTAAAGTAGGATTGGAATATAAAATATTTCAATAACTTGAAGACATGTTGATGTTAGATGAAACCTGCCGAATGCCTGAAACCAAACTTAAACTACTAAAAGTATAGAATTATTAATTATATTTGAAATTGATATTTTAAGTCGGCTTTTAGGTGAGTTTGAGTTTGGATTCCGGGTAATAAAATCATGATAATAATTTTTAAGACATAAGTTTGTAAACAAGGATCCTAGTTACCCATGGAACCTCGTAAGCATAAAAGACAACTAATAATCAGATATCTTAAAGCATTCATAGTTAGTTTCTTATTTTTATACATATAATTACATTAAAAATCATTATATTTTCTCTCTTATTTTCAATTAAATAATACTTTTTATACCCTTATTATTACTTTTTTCTTTCTCCTTCACTTATAATCACTTTAAAACTGTTAAAAAAATTATAAAGATTGAACAGTGATTCTTCAAATATATCAATTGATAATAATATTTTCTTTCTCTTTCACTCACAACCGCTCAAAAACATTCTATATAATATACTAAATACACTCATATAATTTTAAGAACTTCACTATGAATGCTCTTATATGTATAAAAGTAGCTTTACAATTTATAATTTATCTATACTAATAAAAAAAAAATTTGGGACACATGCCACAAATATACACCTCTTAAATCAAAATTTCATTCACCTCTCTCCTACTAAATAATTACATTAGCTATTAATCATATTATTTAATTTTTTTTTCATATTAAAATTATTTTTAATAAATTAAGAAATAGATATTTTTATAAACACGATATGTACATGAATAATTTTATATAATATAAGAACTTTTTCTAAAATGTCAAACTTTTTTAAAATACGAAGTATTTTAAAACATGTGTTTTTACAAATTTAATTTTTATGAAACAAAAATAATTAAACTTTAAAGTTATAATAAGAAAATTTTTAAAATTGATCATATTTAAAACTTTATTTTGAAACAAAACGTTTAAAACAACTTTAAAAAACTAGAAAAAAAAGTTTAAAAATTATATCGTCGTTTTATTATTTGAAATCCTAACTCATACAAAAATTTAATAAATTGTTGTATTAAAATATTATTTTATAATTAATAAACATTCGTTACCAACTATTTAATATTTTACTTGTATACCCATGTAACGCACGGGACACAAATCTTATTGTAATTGGGTATAAAAGTAAGTCGACCAAGTCCCTAACAAGTGGAGACCAGAATATAACGATTTTTCTGCTAAATAAATGTGTGTCGTCTTCGCCGACATATTTAGATTAAAAAATAAAATTCTTAGTTGTTTATTTTCACTTCTTTGTTTTTATATATTTACATATGATATATATTATCCAATCCTTACATGTTGATGAAATAAATCAATAATATTACAGATAAATCAAAACATCCGATATTAGGCTTAAATTAAACATATAAAAAATTTAGAGTAATACTTTTTGTTTAGAATCTAAAGTTCATGGTAAATATATAACACACACACTAAGGTCGATAGAACATACTTTTAATTTTAACCCTCACGTTTTAAAGTTTTGGCTTTACCCCCTCAAATTTTTAAAATTTAAATTTACCATATATTCAAATTATCATCGATTTTAAAAAAATAATAATAATAACGTGGAACCTATCAATGGATCAACTTATATTAAATCTTTATTCTATTTCTTGAGTATTCTTAATCTTATAAATTAGGTTTATAAGAGAAAAAGTCTTAAAAGAAAATTCATAAGTAAAAAATCATAAAGGTATTGTTGTATGTTATCATATTACCGGATCGATATAATTTATGAATACATATTTATATTTTTAAAACTAAGTGAATGTCACGATTTTAATCTTTTTGACATGCTAGAGAGAAGGAAATGTATTTACCTGATGATTATACTTATAAAGTATCTAATTTTCTCATACACGACAAAACACCCAAGAATCAACAAAGAAAAAAGATAAGGCCAATATGAGAACTCGTAAAAGATTATGAAGTTGTTAGATTTAGTCACTTAGAGGGCGTAAAACAGTATTGGGTCGTTAAAAAAATTCTAATCTTCCTTTGTTTAATATTTAATATTTATTTATATACATATGCATAAATTTATTTTTAGATTTATTTATAAAACATATAAATTAATATATATTATATAATTAGTTTTCATAAATATAAGTGAAAATTGCATGAATAATCCTTGTGATTTTTGACCATATTACAAGTTTATTTTACGAATTTTACCTAAACATTTATGAAATGGTTGCAAGTTTAATCGTCACCATTAATGTTCGTTAGTTTTTAATGATATGAGGGCTAAACATGCAATATTATCAAATCACATAAACCATTTGTGAAATTTTCTTCAAAATAAAACAAAATCAAATAAAAAAGTATCATTAAATACAAACATAAAAAGGTTACTTTTATTTCTTGTTTTTTTAATCTCCATTCACTTTATTTGTTTTCTAAGCTTCTTTTCACCTTTTTATAACTTTAATTAGTTTTTTTATCTTTGTTTTGAATTTCTTTTAACTTTTATTCAATATTATTTTTAGATTTTATTTGATTTTTTATAGTTTTTATTTGAGTTTTAACCTGTTATTTAAAAAATTTAACATTTATTTGATTTTTTTAATTTCATAGAAAATTGCACAAATGGTCCCCCGGGTTTGATAACATTGCAAGTGTACTACATCGTAAAAACTAACAGACATTAACAATGAGGATTAAACTTGGAATCATGTCACAAATATTTGGCTAAGTTTGTAATTTTAAAATCTAAAGACCAAAATTATAATACGATCAAAGCACAAGTACTTTACGTGTAAATTTCTTTAAATATAATACAAAATAAATTTTTTTATAAAATATATTAGAAGAAATATAAAAATTATTATATTTATATAGATAATATGTTCTTGAGACTAATTAAGCACAAAGCTTTGGCTCATTTATCATAATTAAGTCTTGATTTAGGTTGAAGCTCGTTTAATATCTCCTCTACTTTAGGTTTTATTAAGTCAAAGTTGAGATTACAAACACCTCAACTCATTTACACCCACATGAAATATTTAAAGCAGACGAAGCTTTTGTAACAAAACCACTATTTTAAAAAACAAATAAAGAATAATAATAAAAAGAATATAAAAAAAAATTGAAAGTTGTGGACAAGTATGAATTTTGTGAAGAAAAGGTCCAGCCACTGTTGGAGGTATTATTTGATAAAAAATGACAAAAAAGCCCATCCCTTCAACTTCAATGTGGTCCTATTCCATTAATACAATTGATACCCAATTCTTATCCTTCACCACCCCTCCTCACTTTTCCTCTCCATATTCAACATACACCCTTTGGCCTTTTCTCTCTTCTCCTCAAACCAACATCACTCGGGTACAACCATTCAAGCTACAGGTACAACCATGTCATCATCTAAAGTTTGGAGCAAAGAAGAGGATAAGGCCTTTGAGAATGCCTTTGCCAACCATTGGAATCAGGATTCCAAAGAACAATGGGATACAATTGCCTCACTTGTACCTACCAAAACCATTCCAGAGTTGAAACAACATTACCAGCTACTTGTTGAAGATGTTGATGACATTGAAGCTGGGCTCATTCCGATTCCCAAGTATCTTGGAGAGGAATCATCATCTTCTTCCACCAAAGACAATAGCAGCAGCCATGGAGGATTGAATTCAAATCGACGTTCGTCTTGTAATTACAGTAACGGGTTTTCCGGGTTTGGTCATGATTCTGCTGGGCAGAGTGGCGGAAAAGCGAATTCCAGAGCGGAGCAGGAACGTCGGAAAGGGATTCCATGGACAGAAGAAGAGCATAGGTATGTAACTACCACAACTGTTCACTTTTTCCATTCTAACTTAACTCTAAAACTAGTATTTATAGAGCCTAACAAGACTCTAAAACTCGAAATTATAGATAACTCTAAAAACATCATACTAGCAAGAACATGTATTGTTACATTAATGGTACAAGTACCATGTTTATGAGTAGGAAATGATTGTAGAATTTATGTATAGACAGTACAAGTTATGGCTTATACGACCATTGGGAAATGTAACTGTCAGTAACCAATTATTGTTGATATGAGTATAGTACAACTCTTGTTGCTTAGTGTACAATGTGTAGAGCTATAGAACTTATACATCAATATACGGAAAACTTCCAGATGTAACATAATTTGTAGTTATAGTGAGTTTGTAGGTTTAGTGGGTGTGTGAGCTAGAGGTAAAATTAATCATAAACATATTTTAAGAGCAACCATGGTACAACTCCTAATGCATGTTGAACAAATGCAGGTTGTTTTTGCTGGGATTGGATAAATTTGGTAAAGGAGACTGGAGAAGCATTTCAAGAAACTATGTGATTTCAAGAACACCAACACAGGTTGCTAGTCATGCTCAAAAATACTTCATAAGATTGAACTCCATGAATAGAGACAGAAGACGAACAAGTATTCATGATATTACAAGTGTAAACAATGGTGATGTGTCATCCCATCAAATCCCGATCACTGGTCAATCAGATATTACAAACCCATCAACGGTTGGTGCACCCATGAAACATAGGCCCCATCAACCAAGTATGCCACCAGGTATGGGTATGTATGGAGCACCAATGGGTCATCCGGTTGCTGCTGCTCCTGGCCATATGCCGTCGGCAGTTGGAACTCCGGTGATGATGCCACACAGCCACCATCCACCATATGTTATGCCGGTGGCTTACCCAATGGCTCCACCACCAACAATGCATCAATAAAACACTAGATCTTTTGTTAAAGTTTAAATTTTGCCTTTTATGCAATAATTATCCTAGTCAATAGTGCTAGCATTTGACAGTGCAGTCCAATTGATGAGCTTTTCTTTCACAAAAAATAGGATTGTGAAAGGTTCATCGGGACAAAAAGGGCCAAAGCAACTTTTAAATGATCTGTTTCTGTTGGTTAAAGATTTTCACCAACTGTTGTACATTTTTTCAATCTCACAATCTTTCTCCCTTGCAATGATTTGTACTGAAAAGAATAATGCTAATATGACTTGTACCATTTGCAATGAGAAGTTGTAACTTACTCTGAAAATGTGAAATAGCACTTGATTGATGAGGGGACAGGGAAGATATAGAAAGCAATCTAATGGTGGTTTCTCTTCCAACTTTGTGAGGTCCAAAATGTGACACAGAGATGGGTGGTGATTGTCAAACATCATTGTCTGTGGATGTCAAAAAGATGAGAAAAACAAAAAACCATGATAATATCTTCTAAATTAAAATATTAACCATAATCCCCTCAAAATAAAATAAAAAAATACTACTAATACTCGATGAAAAACGATAGTACAAAATGAGGGTGACTTGGAGACTTTTTAGAACCATAGTGATGATTCTATACGCCTTCTTGAGATTAGACGAAGCTGCTCGGAGAGGGTGTGATGTAGAAACTTTTTCCGTCCCATTTTCCACCACAGGGGTACGACAAATCTGCGTTTTTTCTTCTTCTCTGCAAGAGACAGATTAGAAAATATATATATCAAGATTTTAATTAAAAATATCCACACCCTGAATATAAATTCAGACAGAAATCATAAATTTTGAACTTGTTTGTGAGATCTCATGTTCAAGACCCTCCCATCAAGTAATTAGACTAGATGTCACAAATTACGCCTATTTTGTTATGATGCGTTGATATGATTTTATGGTCAAATGAGGAATATAATTTTAACAGAAATGGGTCGGGCAGGTCAAAAGTAGCCAAAGAGTATTAATGCATATAATCTACTAAATCCCATTATGAAGAAAACTATATGATTATTGTTATACTATTTATTATTATTATTAGATTATTCTAATACTATATAGTTAAAATAACTTAAAGCACAATGTTATATAAAATATAACAGAAATGGCAAAGTCCGATTTGGCGATGGGTCTTGTGTAGAAATCGAAGGAAGAGGGTCAATCTTGTTGTATTGTAAAACCGGTGAGCAACGCCTCCTAACGGATGTGTACTACATACCATTCCTCAAGAGCAACATAGTCAGCCTAGGGCAAACAACCGAAGCTGGTTGTGAAGTTCTAATGAGGGGTGGGTATTTGTGGATGTATGAACCGGATGGCAGATTGTTGTTGAAGGTAAAATGGTCACACAATCGGCTGTACAAGATTAATTTGAGGATTGGTTCACCAATATGCTTATATGCAAAAACTGATGAAATGGCGTGGATATGGCATGCACGTCTTGGTCATGCCAATTTTGATACCCTTAGGCAGATGTCAACAAAAGAGATGGTTGAAGGTATGCCACATATAAGCCATCCCACACAATTGTGTGAAGCTTGTCTTGCCGCGAAGCATCCTAGACAATCGTTTCTGGATCACACAACCTTTAGAGCATCACGACCCTTGGAGCAGATCTATGCAGACCTGTTTGGGCCAATCACACCTACTACCCAAGCTGGAAACAGGTATGTTTTACTAATCGTTGATGATTGCAGCAAATATATGTGGGCTTATATGCTCAAATCGAAAGATGAAACTTTTGAGCAGTTCAAGAAGTTTAAGGCCACTGCTGAAAATGAATTAAGGACAAATATTAAAGTACTTAGAACTGATCGTGGGGGGAATTTACTTCACAATACTTAATTTATTTTGTGAACAAGAGGGAATAGTTAGACAGTTGACCGCTCCATACACTCCACAACAAAACGGAGTTGTGGAGCGGAGAAATCAAACTGTTATTAGCACAACCAGAAGTCTCTTGAATGCTATGCAGGTTCCCCAAAGTTTCTGGGCTGAGGCGGTTCGACATTCAGTCTATGTTCTAAACAGACTGCCCACAAAAGCTTTGAAGGACCAGATGCCTTATGAAGCTTTAACAGGACGAAAACCAAGAGTTGATCACCTGAGGATATACGGGTGTGTTGGCCATGTCAAAGTTCCTCCTAATCAGTTGAAGAAACTAGACATCAGAAGCATTCCAATGGTGCACCTGGAAGTTGAACCCGGATCAAAAGCATATCGAATGTACGATGTGGATAGAAGAAAGCTTGTTATAAGTCGTGATGTCAAGTTTGAAGAAGGACGAAAATGGGACTGAAAAAATTATCTAGCAGAAGTTAGAGATGGCAGCTCCGAATGGACTGATTTTTCAGTTGAATTGGGCCCTGTAAATGGGCTCAATGACCTGAGCAGTCAATCTGTAGAAAGCCAGCAGGAAG
>BJCM01083626.1:0-24610 GCA_018326385.1 Flaveria bidentis | reverse complement strand
TACACCTATAGATACTTTTTATATTTTATATTTATGGATTCAATTTTTTAAGCTAAAATCCACCTAATCTTCAATAATTGCCAAATCATATGCATTAAAATTAAAAAAATGACACATCATCAGTTAACCTGACACATCATCGTTTACCAATAAAAAAATATCAATTTTCACAAGATTGGAACAAAAAATAAAAGTTGAGTGGTTTTTGAGGTATAAAAAAAATTTGAGTGACTTAATTGAAACACTTATCAAACTTGGTTACTATTCTATGATTTTTTCGCTAAAAAATAAGAGTTAATTATAGTTTTCTCTCGTGCCGTTCTATGAAAATCTTGGTTAAGTTCATAAACTTTTTTTCTCTTTTTTTCTTTATTTTAGTATCTATTGTTTTTATGTCTTAACTTTTCAGATTGCATGACTAAGATTGTTTATTTATGTCATACATGTATGGTGTAAACGTCATTTATACATGCTTATAAAAAATTACAAAACTAAACCCCCTCTCCCTCTTATCTTCTTTCTTCTCTTCAGCCACACCACCACAATCATGTGAATCTTCCGCTCATCTTTCAAACACCCCACTATTTTCTACGACCACACAATTCTTTCTCCACATACAAGAATCTGGCCGCATAGTTGTAAAAAACAAAGATGAAACCACATGCCATCTTGTTCAATACGAAATTTAAGGTGATTGGGTGAATCGGTTTCTGGTCTATTTTTAAATTTAGGTGTGATAATAAAAATCAATGATGTAATTTGCACACAAGTCTAATTCTTACCTTCACTTGAGTTGTATGTAAGTAGAACACAAAACAATAAGGGGTTGTTTGATGTTAAAGACTCGATCAGAAGCGGCTGACCGAGTAAGAGGAACTTTCTCCAAAACTGACCGGGTAAGGGGAACAATATGTATGGGTCAGTGGTGTCGGACCGGGTCAGACGCGAATCAAACATCTTGACTGACCAAAATGTATGACCGAATCAGTGGAACAGACATTTTGACCGAGTCAGAAACAAATAAAACAGTCTTCAAGATAAAAAAATTGATTTAACTTCTAGTGGGCTTTCACGGCTAAACAAATATTTTAGCCTTACGCAATGAAAACTAAGGAAAATAATTAAGTTTTGGGACTAAAACACAAAAATAATAATTAACTCTAAAAATAATGTCCGTTCACGTACGGCAATTTCATCTTATTAAAAAAAGGGTTAGGATCGTTAGGTAAAATTTTCGAAAATAATATATTATCTCAAGTGAGATATGATAATAATATTTATCGTATTGTCTATTAGGATTAAGAACTAAAACTAAATCAGACTATATTTTGGTTTTAGATTACACATTGTCATTAAGAATATGTGTTAATTAGTCAATCAACGTGGCCTAATTTGAACTAGAAGTCAACAATCAATTTGACCAAAATAAATTTATAATCACGTTAAAAATAAAGAAATTAAAGCATGGTATCATTGTACTTTCTGATTGTAATATTTTTTTATTCACAAATCTTTTTTATACATAAACTTAAAGTGGCCCATCATCATTAGCATCACTAACCATGCTTTCCAATCCTTAATATATTTTTATATTTTTGGCACACTTTTGAATAATTGACTTTTATTTTCTAGAGTTCATTTTCTTTCAAAAGATATATTTATTGTTCACATGATGTCATACTTTTACTATGTGTATATAAAACAACAATAAGTAAAGAAAAGAATATTAAAAGGGACAACAAAATCTAAGTGGACTAAACTTTCTCAAAGTGATTGATATGGCCTCATTAATTACAAAGAATACGCAAGTAGATGAACAATAGCTTATTATGTTGGAAAATAGAGGTGGTAAAATGAAGAAGAAAAAGGATAACGAATTGAGTAGGTTTACTTTTATAAAAAATAGTAATTCATCTAATTTTAAAAACTATATATACTAGGAAATATGGCATACTTACATTACTCAAGCGTGGACAGGGTGGATATCATGTCGGTATTGGTTCGGTTTGTTACGATGTGTAAAAACGACAAGAACATTAGAAAATTTATTAAATTAATGACGTATGGTAAAATTTTACTTAACTAATGCGATGTGCAAAATTTTTTAAATTTTAGATGTAAGTGTTATAACAAAAGAAATATAAAACCTAATAATATTATCATAGTGTAAGCAAATCGTAAAATGTTTGTTGTGTTTTTATCATCCAATCTTAACCAAGTTTTTGGAAATTATCAACATAAATTACATGAACCCTCCTATTATTTTGGAAATTATCAACATAAGTATATATGTGCCAGATACTATTATTATTATTTGTCTTTTATTATTATTATTATTATTTTATTTATTATTTTTTTTGTATTACCTATTATACTAAAATCAATCTCCCCCTAAGCAAACAAAATGGATCAAAAAAGATATTTACAAAGTTATGTGGCTAAAATGCAAAAGAGGAAAATTTAAATGTAGCTTTTAAGTTGCTCTTTAATATAGTTATATTAAAATATAAAAATACATTATAAAAGTTATGTTATATCTTATTAAAAACTTGAGTAGGAGATTTTAAGCATTTAAATAAATAATACCCCATTTAAGCTATTCAACTCATTTAACTTGTTCTATTGTCTTTTATGTTAAATTTATATAAACCATTTTACATCTTATATAACACATTCAACTAATTACTTAAGAATTATGAGTTTTGTTTCTTTTGCGCTTAAAATTTTAGAATGATTTTACACTATCTTCAGATGGTAATAAATCAAGATACTGCTATTTTAAGGTTTGCTTAACACTATTCAGAATTGATCAAAGTCGATCATTGCTTATTGCCAACCTAACACACAATTTTTCTAAATGTTAGTATCAAACTTAAATTTTAGAAGTTATAACTCCAGATTATCTTTGGTAGAGGGATAATTGGAAAAAATAAGATTCAAATTTTGGCTCATAACAACTCTAGTGAGATGATAACAAAAAAAGTATTATTAATGCGAGCAACATAGGAACACTAAACATATTTATAATCTCATGTCCAAAGTGAGAGGTTGACATCTTAGCATATTCCTAGACAAGGTAGGTAATTCTAGTGGAGAATC
Organism: Flaveria bidentis; assembly: GCA_018326385.1. NCBI lineage: Eukaryota > Viridiplantae > Streptophyta > Magnoliopsida > Asterales > Asteraceae > Flaveria > Flaveria bidentis. The sequence goes on along the minus strand of BJCM01083626.1, from coordinate 21,511 downwards.
CGACAAGTATCATTTGATGGCTTCTTTTTGCAATCAAATTTTGTACTTATGATGTTTGGTTTCTTTCACAACTAAATCAAACCAAGTATTTTTGTTGATCTCGTATTTTCGATATTTCGTGTACTTCATAACCAAATGACTTGTGACCTTTAATATCATAGAGTGTGTTTCTCTCTAAGCGGTTGAGTTTTTTAGTTCTATAATTGAAGTTGACGTAAAACTAAGAAATAACAACATATCTTCTTATAAACATTTGTAATTACATATTTGCCCAATCAAATATCATAATTGAATATATATGCTCCATTTATATTCTTGATTGTATAGTTATCCGACTTAAAATTAAAATCACATATATCCTCTATTTTTTCATTTTATGTTATTAAAAATAAATCATAGAATGATTATATTATAGTTAATTTTTTAAACCATTGAAATTTTTAAAATTTTATATCTACCCATTTTCAATTGGTTATTTTTTATCCTTTTACATGTTTTTATTACCTATATTTTATTATGTTTCGGTAAATAAATTTTTTAATTCTCCATACATCTCCATCATTAACCTTTTTAACTGTATATTTTTCCAACTCAAAATCAAACTTGCATATATCTCCTCTTTTACTTAAAGTTTTCAATTTCCTATGTTTTGATTTATGATAGTAAAAATAAGTTGAAAGTATGATTATTTTTCATGTTGTTTTTTAACCATTATAACTTTTTCTACTTTATATTTACCTGGTTCTTTTTTTTCTTCTTACATTTTTTTGGTTTACCTATTTCTGTTATGTTTCGGTAAAGAGTTATTTTAATTTTCCAATTTCTTTTAGCTTTTTTTTCATTTTTACAAAGTTATTTCTGTACGTTATATCATTATTTTTTTCACCTATTTTAGTACTCTTCTTTATCACTGTCTTTGTAAATAACAATCATAAAAAGTTAACAAGTGTCAATTGTCAAAATGATAAACAAATGTGAAATTCTAATCCATACAGTATTAAAAAAAATTATGAAAAAAGCCGTCATAAAATTGACGCCACAATCTCTAAAATGCAAAAAAATGCTAGGATTTTTTGTGCTTTTTTTGTAATGATTTTTGTACCGCAATATATTAAAATTTTGGTATTTATTTTTCATTTTGATTATACTTACTTCAAAATCAGTTAAAAAGAAGAGGCTAAAATAAAGAAAAAACAAAAAAGTTAAAATAATTTTGTAGAATTAAAAAAATCATTAGCAAAATATAAAAAGAAAACAAATGTAAAAAGAAGATAAAGCTAGGTAAAATGGAATAGGAGACTTTAGAAAATTTTAAAGTTTTGTAAAAGAAAGGGTAACACAATCATTTTATAATTTATTTTTAATAAAATAAATCCGAATAGTAAAATGAAACTTTTTATTGAGAGTGAGGATATATGCATTTTTAATTTTAGGTTGGATACATATCCAACTAGGTTAAAGCTCATGTATTACATAGATGGAATAAATAAAACATATCAAAATCATTAATTTTTTGAATATTTTATTTTCAAGATGTTATTATTCACTGATAAAATAAAAATATAATGAATATTTAAAAGTTATAACACATAATGAATTAAAAATTATTACACTACATTTAATATATAATTTTTTTAATATGCTAGAACTATAACACGTGTCATTTAATATGCTAGAAATGATGACACGTGTCTTAAGAAAACCTTTTTTTATAATAATTTATTTATAGATTAAGAAGATTATGGGAGGTGATATATTATGTTTTGGTTTTCAATTGGGTAAATATGTAACTAACTAGATTATGGGAGGAAATATATGTAATTTTAGTTTTGAATTTGATAAATATACAATTAAGAAGCTTTATAAGAAAATATATGTAATAATTGCCTCTGATTTGATAGTAGGTTCAGTGAGTAGGATTGTTAAAAATATCTAAAGCTGAAACCGAATCCAAAATATTCGAAAATCTAAAATTCAGATATCCAAATTTTTGAATTTGAATAGTGATTTGAGAATTTTTGGATACAATATCCCAAATATTTTTATAAAAATTTAAAAATAATAAATATTAGTTAGAAATTTCTGTTATTTTCGAATATCCAAATTTCGGATTCAGATAGTGAAATTCACTATCCGAAAATTTCGAATATCCGAATTAGAACACACCTATCAATGAGTGTTTAAATTAGAAGTTAAAGAAATATACATATATATAGTTCAAGTTTGATGACGACTCAATTTTAACCTTATATGCTAACAAATTTAGTGATAAAAGTCATGTTAATATATAAAAAAAATCTTAGAAAAAATAACTCCAAAGTATTGAAATAAAGATAAGTTCAGTATAGAGATAAGTTGACACATAAATGGCCATGAATAGTTGTCAGATTGATCAAATAAGACACTTGTGATATTAGTAAAACTTATATATTCATTGAACATGAATGAATGGCAATTGAGGTGTTTTGTTGGTGTCCTAACTTTTAGCTATAAAATCATTGGTGAATAGTTATTTATTTAATTATTTTGTGAAATGGTGAGTAAGAAAGATGATAGGGAAACATGAAACATTATTGTAACTTCATACATCATATTGTTTGCCATAAGAGTGAGACTACCTATAAAAAGCCACTCATAACATCACAAAAATGATAACCATAGAGAACCCAAATACAAGTGTACAAACAAAACACATCACTTTAGGTGTATCTATCATTCTTGAAAAACTTTTAAAGAATTGGGTCAATTTGCAAATGTGGTTTCAATTCATGTGCCAAATAGCAACATTTTAGAACTTCAAGGGGCGGTTTTTAAACTTGATTTAGAAAATATTATCCTCTCTGTTATAAGTCTATTTGAAACTCACCAGCACAATGATCAGTCATTTCTTTCATAAAGTTCAATCTTTTTAGTTTCTTTTAAAAAATTTAAGGAAATTTAAATCTGGGAAGTGAAAAAGATCCAATTTTTAGCTCATTTCATCGATGTCGTTTGATATCAGTTAAATTTCTTTTCAACTGTTGATCAGAAGATCCACAAAAGGGGTTTCTTACTTTCTTTAGTTGATTGATTATCATCAATCTAAATTCAAGAATGTTAATGGGTTGTTTCTTGAATTGTGTGTTTCTTTATGCTGAAATCGATCTTGTGAGTGTTAATTTCATAAATTTGCAGGCTTTTTGGTGAAATTTGAAGAAATTGTAAGTTTCTTCTAGGGTTAGGGTTCTAAGAAATTGGGGGGAGGATAATGGGATTAGATAGTCTGTTAATTCTCACAGTTGACCCACCGATAAAACGGCGAGCAGGGTTAAGGAGAAAACAGGCTGGAAGAGGTTCTTACAGGGGCAGCTAGAGTTTAAAGATTAGGGTAAAGAAAAGATTTTTAGGTTTAATTTTATTTTGGGGGTTGTGGGGATCATAATGTGTTAGTTTGGGGGTGAAATTGCTGTAGAAATTGTTTAAAAAATTGTTGAAGAAGATGGGAATTAGTGCATTACATCAAGCACTCAAGAATCTTTGTCTGAACACTGACTGGAATTATGCTGTTTTTTGGAAACTGAATCCTCAAGCTCAAATGTAAGATCAATTCAATTACTTCTTATATATTTTTATTAATTTGTTTGTTAATTTTGTTGTTATTCTGCAGATATTCTTGTTTTAGGGTTATGTTTCTTGTTTGAAGATATCTTATAAACAGATGATTAGTTAGTGGATTGTCCCTAAGATCTGTTATACAAGTTGCTATAATGTATTGTTAGTGGAATGACCTTAGGATTTCATCTACTAAGTGCCTATATATGTTTGATGTGGGACTTGTAGTTTTCAATTTCTTGATTATAGATACCTCAAAATTTGGGGTTGAGTTAGTAAATGGGTGCTAGGATTTTGTATAATGACTTTGTTTTGTGTTTTGAACATGGGATTAGGGGTGTTCATGGTCTGGCTGGTTTTAATCGCTAACTATGGTATTGATTTGATCCGATTTTTTAAACTTTTTTCATTCAAATTTATTAGTTCGTACTGAATTTATGAAACTGATAATGATGGTTCATCAATATTAATTCATGTGCATAACTCCATATTCCAAAAATGAAAAAAAATGATTAATGGTAAACAACTAGTTCCAGGTTCCAACTTCCAACCGTGAACTGAACCATTGAATCTGGGTTTTGAACCGCAAACTGATTGAACCGTATAAATCTCAAAGCATCCGAACTGGCCGATTTGCTTCGGTTTGAGTAGTTTGGCCGATTTCAACGGTTTATGAACACCCTTACATGGGATTGATAGTTTTCAGTTTCTTGATTCAGGTGTTTTGATGTGTCTCTAAAGTTATTGTACTATAGTGACTTGAAGTCACCGATCTGATTACATGATAATTTAGGATCAAAATAATCATATTTGATGATTTCAGAAATGAGTTGTAAGAAAACTAACCATTGAAATGCATGTTGTTTAACATTTTTACCTAACTATGCATTATTTTAATCAAGTGATTATCTGATTTTGATTCTTCAAGTCATAATAATCATCTTGAAGTGAAATACTCTTTTGATTCGGTATTAGGCATGAAAGATATGCATTAGTATATTTAATTTATTAATTAATACAGTTTAGGTGTTTGCTATTACGTGTGACGTGAACTTGTAGGATGTTGACCTTTGAAGATGCTTATTATGACAAAAATGATCCTTCAGATGACCTTCTTGGCCTTGCAGTTGCAAAGATGTCTTATCGCCAATATGCTCTCGGGGAAGGGTATGCCAGTGTTGTATTTTCTATATAGATGAAAATGGATGGGTCGGGTAAGGGGGTCGGTTCAAGTTGACTCGACTTGAACAACCTTTTGTCCAAAAATTATTTTTCCATGAATAACTAATGTGTCAAATATGATATAAATACTTTTATTATTTTAGAAATAATCTAATTTTTTGAATAAAATGATTTAGGAGGTTTTACGCTTTAAGAATACAAATTGGATGACTCTTGACCCATTTGACTTGTTTCCTTCTTAGTTCTTATAAAACATAACTTAAATCAACCCATTCTAAGTAAATGGGTCAAAACGGTGAAAATCTTTTTGTGATCCAAAAAGTCTCAAGTTTTTTCTTTGTTTGGTAGACTTGTTGGTCAGGTTGCGGCTACGTATAAACATCTATGGGTATCTGGAGATCAGCTTGTTAATGATCCCTACTTGTCCTTTGAGGTAATGTTTTTATGTCTTCTTTGTTTCTTCCTAATGGTGGCTGCATTTTTATATCATCGTTTATGTTGCAATTTGTTATTTTTCAGGATTATGATGGATGGAAAACTCAGTTCGCCGCTGGAATTAGGGTATGCCATCTTTCTTCATCCAAATAACAAGCGCATGATTAGTAGGGTATTGGTGGGGCCTATGAGTTCTCCTAACGGGTTCTCATGGTTACCAAAAAATATGAAGTGTCTTGTGTGATTATGGTTATCCAAGTATCCAACTAGAAATATAATAATCAGGAATTTAAATACATTGTTAGTAAAGTCTGTTTGGTTCAGTTAAAATTGCGATTAATTATGTTTGACCGGTTTACTGTGTTTGGTATACTTTTCATCCTTGAATAGGTTTATAATTCCTGAAATAATATTATGTTTTTTGTGTTTCGCAGACGATTGCCATTGTGGGTGTTGTTCCTCATGGAGTCATACAACTTGGTTCATTTAATAATGTGAGATGAAATACACTTTAGCTGACTTTCAACCCGTTTGATCTATTCTCTTTCTTGATAATATTTTGGATTTGGCCCATCGATCAAACACGATCCAAATCTATTCGTTCACTTGTGAACTGTTTGAAATCGTTATTTTAATGCATTTGATGCTACTTTTTAATCCGGTTTATATCTTTTTCAAATGAATAGATTTCCGAGGATTTGAAGATGGTGAATCACATTCAAGAAATCTTTCTTGAGCTACAAAGCTATTTAACAGGGTGTACACCTAGCAACACGAGTTCATATAACAATACGGTTACTTCCATAAACTATGGAATAAACACATCATACTCGATATCAAATCTAAATCAAAATGCAGAATCAAGTTTGCTCGCCTCTTCAAACGTTCAAATGGCAAACGAAAATATAGAATCACACACTGAAATCGACACCATGGACGCCTTAAAAACGTCCTTTAAGTTCCCCGCCGGATGCGAGTTATATGAAGCACTAGGGCCCACGTTTTATAACCAAAACGACGATTACAATTGGCAAAAAGTCAATGACATGCCAGGAACAAGTAGTAGCAACCTTTTGACGACAAACTCTGGCCCGGAAGATCTTCTAGAAGCAGTTGTAGCTAATGTTTGCCAAAATGATAGTGAGTTTAGTAACTCGGTGAAATGGGTTGAGCCTCGTTTTGATGATATGCAGACTAGTGGTTCGACTTGTTACTCGTTTGAAAGTTCATTAGGGTTTTCGTCAGCAAGTCATAGTAGATGTGGTGAGTCATTAGAGAGGTCACAAGAACGTCCAAACGTCACTAAGAAACGGGCCAAACCAGGTGAAAGTAATAGGCCTCGGCCCAGGGATCGACAACTTATTCAAGATCGTATCAAAGAACTCCGTGAGCTTGTACCCAATGGAGCAAAGGTAATTTTTTCTTCCCACATGTGTGTTTATATGTATATTTCTTTTGGAACTTTACTGAAATGGTTAATTGTGATGCAGTGCAGCATTGATTCGCTTCTTGAACGTACGATCAAACACATGCTTTTCATGCAATGTGTTACTAAGCATGCCGACAAAATCAATCAATATGCTGAATCGAAGGTACTGTTAGATGAAAGTTTGTCCTGTAACTGTAGAAAACATCGGTACAAATGAAAGTTCGTTTTGCAGTTGCTTGGCAATAGAACTGGCATACAAGGATCATCAAATCATGAGCAGGGTTCGAGTTGGGCAATGGAGGTCGGGAATCACATGAAAGTTTGTCCCGTAACTGTAGAAAACATCGGTACAAATGGCCAAATGCTGGTGGAGGTACGTTGGCGGTTGATGTTGCAAATTAAAAATTTTTTTTCTCTGTCGCTAAGAATTTATAAAGAAAGTTATATTTTTATAAATGCAGATGATGTGTGAAGAAGGTGTCCATTTTCTTGAGATAGCAGATGCCATAAGAAGCTTGGGTCTCACCATTCTAAAAGGCGTAACAGAACCCGATGGTGATAAAACAAGGATGTGTTTTGTCGTCGAGGTATTATATGATGGATGGGCTGGGCAACACATCAAAACGGGGTTTGGGTCAAACAGGTCGTTATTAGTAGGGTCAGGTCAAGCTGGCCCGAAAACACTTTTTGTCCATTTTTACATCTTTAAAAAGTAAACGGGTAAAATTTTCTGTCTCTACTTATTATATGTTTATGTCATGTGTTTTAAGATATTTGAAATGATGTTTGCAGGGACAGAATAATCGAAATGTTCATCGGATGGATGTACTTTGGTTACTTGTTCAAATACTGCAGTCGAAGGCAAAGACTTAACTTGATTATAACGGTGGCGTAATATTTGAAGTACTTTGGTTGCTCCTTTGTGCTTGAGACATGTTCAAATGATCTGTTTTTCTGTTTCATATTATAGTTTGGTTTGCGCTTTATGTATCATTTTTGAATGTAGGTGTCCGGTGTATTTAGAAAAAAACGATATTACGTATTTGTATCACTTGTTTATTACGGTATACTGTATACGTATAGTCATTTAAATGTAATGAGGACTTGTATACTATATACTGGTTATTTTACCTTTCTAGTACTGGAGTTAAAAGTCCGTCTTGATTGTTGTCACATACATTATTTAAAGATTATTTATCTTTAAATGCACATGTTTATATGGTTTTTATAGCTTTTTATACAGTTTTTATAGTTTTTTATTTAATATCTTAAAACATCATTTCAAATATCTTTAAATGCACATGTTTATATGGTTTTTATAGCTTTTTATACAGTTCTTATAGCTTTTTATACAGTTTTTATAGCTTTTTATACAGTTTTTATAGCTTTATATATAAGGTGGGATTAATTACATGCCGTAATTGTTATGCAATTAGCTACATTATTTGCATAGGTGTTAAATAATTTATAAAATATTGGTAAGCAAATACACTATATAGAAAATTATTTTAAAATTATAGAGTATGAACCTTTCAACTCGAATCAAAATTTGAAATTCTAAGGTAAATCATTGTACCAAGTTAAACCATTTTATAATTCTTTTATCAAGCCAGATATTACATAGAAATTTGTGTATAATTATATTAGTGACATATACGTTACAACATAAATGTTGATACTTTTTCATTTTTGTAATGAGTATTATGTTTGGTTCATTATAAAGATGATGCAAGTAAGATTTCTACCAATTGGGTAGTAGTGTTATTTTATCTTATGCATAATTACTAAAGTGTTGTAGTTACTTTGACACCAAAAGCACCTACAAGCAAATATCATTTGATTTCAAGCATCCTACGTAACAAATCAACTACAAGTGCGTTTTGTTTTGTTTGAAGTATGCATATTTTTTGGTTTCATAAGATCTAGCAAAAAGCTGAAACCATACATGATACAAACACCAATCAAAGGAATACAGGATTATTATACGTTACAAATTGAATGATATTCATTCATCACACTCTAATTCAACTATTTGTTATCAGTTTTATAAACATGAAAAAAAGATCAATTTAATTACTCTAACAATAACCTACACTAAAGAATTTTTTGACATTATTAGAAGTGATTCCATATGCTCCAAATGGTAGTAAAAATGATTGTCTTATGTCATATATTGATAAGTCTTTTTCCTTGTGTAAGAGGTTCCATCAAGTTTATCAAGACTAAAAGTTGTTTAAATTGGATATTGATTCAATCAATCCCTTGCGACTTTATCTCACTTCTACTTCTCATGAAGCATTGCAATAGAAAAGAATGCGTAGAATACTACTTGAGCCGAGTGATCACAGGTCCGGGGAAAATGTACTCAGTTTTGGAAGGACGCTGTCTCTAATTAGTCTATCTTTGTTACTTAGAAAGTTGAAGTACTTCATGTACTTAGAATGCAAATCTTGGGGATCTTTTAACCTAAAAACTAATAACACCCCAATTCTTCTGGCTTGCATTACAACATTGTGAGCTTAAACCAAAGTAGTAAATAGTAATTATTTCTTCTAAAAATGAAAGAATGAAAATATACAATTTGATATTTTTCATGTAGTTAGTGTTACAGATTTGATCAATATCAACTGTAACTCTGTGAGCTTTTTTTTATTTTTTAAAGCCAACAATTTTTACTCTTTCCCAAAAACACATTACATTCATTAAAAAACCAGCTAAAATTAGGTTCATATGGTATGTTAGTTTTGTAAGCTTTTTCTTTTCATCTAAACTAGCCATGTTTCTTTTCATCTAAACTAGCCATGTACTCCTTCATGATACATGATAACATAGTACTGCATTTATTTTGTACATTGCATACACTACATACAATATTTACATAGAAAACAGGCTTACAGTTGATGTTTAGAGACATCTGGTAGTTAAATGATGCAACATTTACTACTTTTACTTGTTAATTCTTTTTTTTACCTTATCACATCATTTGTATCCCTTGTTTAGACAATAAAAGAAATTTTAATTTAATGATCATTTAGCCTACCCAATGAAACATTCTGGTAGACAACTCAAATTCTGTAGATTATGGTGTAATTAACCTAAAATTTAAAAAAGTTGTTTTAAAAGTATGAAAATGTTTACTACAAAATAAAAAAATAAAAAAAACAACAAAGGTAAGTAATAAAACATTTGAAAAGAGAATGATCAGTTAGAGCTAATACAAATTTAGCCATCATTCTGGCAAATCAAACCAATAGGGAATCTATCATTCATCACTTCATTCTCAAATCAAATAAAAAAAATAACACAAATTTCTAATTCTTAAATACTTTGATTCAAATTTCAATTTCAATCTTCAAAACAAGAGATCAATCAGATAGAGCTAATACATTGTTGCCATCATGCTGACAGTCAAACCAATAGGGAAAACAATTTCCATCATCATTTCGATCTAAAAAACTTCAAAACAAACAAATCAAAAACAAAAAGAAACGATTTTTCTTATCTGTTGCTTTAAAAAGATTAACAAATTCATAATAACAGATGAAATTAACCTTTAATCTTCGTGTTTTGCAGAGAATGCGGCGATGATGCAAAGTGGATTGATGTATGAAACCCTAGAATTCATTTGTTTATATAGACGACGGATATTAGTAAAGTGCACATTTGGGACCTAAGGAAATCTTTAGTTGCACGTTCAGTCCTTCAAGAATATAACAAGTGAATTTAATTAGAGTTAGAAAGTTATGAAACAAAAGAATAATCAAGTTTTCTTCTAAAAAATTTAACTCGATTGATAAACATGAGTTAACTCGTGAAGGCTTTTTACATTTAAAAATTCTTTAGTAAATTTTTTTTATAGAGGGTGTGTATAAAATCAATTTGGCTAGTTAATATTTTGCTTATTATTTTTATAATGAGAATTAATATTTTGCTTGTTATTTTTATAACTACAATTATATCTTACTTATATAAAATGTAAAGAAAGAATTCTAGGCTATTGGGTAACTCATGTGAGTGTGATTATAAAGAAAAACCACATTCACTTACCATTCATATATGTAAGTAGTGATGTGCTAGCATGTATGAGTCGATGCGAGAGTGAATGTCTTCCGTGCCACACTTCTCATGAGCATGAGCCCACTCACATGCTTGCCGTTCATGGCCTCTCACGGTTGAGGGAAGTGGTGTTCTCCGTTAGTTTGAAATCACAATTTTGAACTTCATTTAGAAATCCTAATTCAAAATCCGGTTTAATTTTTGACTTTATTCACATTTTCAAACAACTAAATGAATTTCGAATTCACAAGTGTGAATATTTCTAAAATCATGTTGCTACTTTCTACACTTAGGATAATCCTTTGATGGACTCGTCCTAACCATAACCCCACATGTAGCCTCGACACAACTCCTATTAACGTTAACGACCAAGTACGAAAACTTTAACGATGTTATAGTTGGTTACACACGGCGACACCTGTTTACATAACCATTCTTAGTTTTTTTGTCTAACAAATGACCGTTCTTAGTTGACAGAGCCATCTGTCTTCCGAAATACCTTAACAAACAAGATTTAACCGCACTAACTAGCTATGTAGAGGTATTCCCTCCACGAGCACCATCTTACCGGGCCAAAAAACCAAGGCGAGATCACTCAAACAACCTTTTATCGGGTCATCTTCGACCCAGCCCAACAACAAATTCGGTAGCCCACTTTTCATGGCCAAGCCCAAAAAAAAGTTAATACTGTATTCTGCAAGTCGGTTGGGTCGGTTCTTTCGGGACAAAATCCGACCTCTTGAAGTTGAAACCTGTAGCCATCAATGGCCGCTGCTAAATACGTCAAACGCTCGTTGTTCAACATCGGTACATATTGCTTCTCATTTCAACTCATAATAATTTTCATCATCAACTCTATGCGTCTGTTGTTCGTTGTGTTTCCTTCAATTGCACTCTATGATTCAGCTTCGTTATCAGTATCTAATGATTTTGTTTCAAACTGATTCGGTGCGGTTTGTAGTGAATTTGTGGCTGATTTGATGGTGTTTTGAGCTACTGGTTGGTAGAATTACGCCTTTAAGTGTGAGGATTTGTGTGCGGATTTTGTTTGATTAAAAGCTATTGCCTATTGGTTTACTAGAATTGAAAATTATGAGCAGAAAATAGATGGTGGTGGTTCATCAGTGATCAAACCTACTGTAAACTCAAAACTGCAGAAAAGAAATATGTGAATTGAGGTTTAAAAGGTAACTAGTGATTGCCTTGTTTGTTGTCAGATGTTACTTTCAATGATCGAGAACAATGAGTCTGGATTGGAGAGTTTAGGTTAGCTTAAGTGTGGTAAACCTTTAAAGCATATTGCAGAGTTTTTTTGTCATATAGCTCAAGTCTTTCTACAGCGTAAGAGGGTGCTGATTAATATGAGCATAGAAGGTGAACTGGGATCATTCATTGGTGTTGCAAATTGAAATAGACTAAGTATCGATTTTGGACTCATGTTTATATGTTGTATTTTGTTTTCTTTTATAATTTCTAAAGTTTTGTTCAGCAACGCGCCTATGACTTAGTTTTTGGCTTTCTGAAACATATTAGCCGAGGAATTAATAGTTGTTGTTCCCGTTTCTCTGGTACCTTATCTGGTTCCTATCCGCATCATGTTTCTTAGATTATTTACGAGTGGTATTCAAGCTCTTACTCATACAACTTTGGTGCTGCAGATTTGAGTTTCAAGTTGACAAGAAAAAGGGAATCATATCAGTGGGATGTATATAATGCACTCAGCCGCTATCAATCGCAGTGGTCAAAAGTAGAAAAGGTAGAAAAGCCTAACACAAAAGCTGAAAAAGTTGCATCTGTTTCACCTACAATATCTCAACAGGGAAGTCAAAAAGAGTCAAATCATGGGGTTAACAAATATAATTCTGATGAAGATGATGCAGTTAATAATAAGTGGAAGCTAGAGCTAGCTTGGCTCACAAAAGCACTTGAACCGGCTGTGCAGTTGTGTAAATGGCCCCTGGGCGCAGGTTTGTGTGTGTGTTTTATCAGCACTCTTTGTTAGAATATTGGCCCAACGACCACGACTCTTTTTATTAATATGAAGAACAAAAGACCACACCTTAAAATCTATACAAAGACCCTTTTTATACTACTTTTAACCTTAATTACTATGAAATCACAGCTCAAACACAGCTGGAATGACAGCCCATTCACAGCCAAATTATACAATACTTTCCTAATATTTACCTTGGCTAACATATTCTACATGTTAACTAATTCGACCCTTATCTTTCTTGGTTCACCCGTATACTCCCTTAAACATCAAGATTAATTTCTAACACTCTTATGCTCCTTTTGCAGTCTACCAAAAATTTGCAGTTGCTGATTCTGTATTTGTTTATAGGAAATGCAGATGGAAACAATATTCAGCCTGGTAGTCGTTCACTTTCTGAAATCCTTGCAAGCATTCAAAAGAGTAAACTTGGAGTTCAAAACTGGAGCTTGAGTGATCTTACAATAGGTTTATACCTTGTTTACCTCCAACAAGCATCTAAAAATCCTTTTGAGGATGTTAAGGGTGTAAAGATTTCCAATGACACAGTGGTAAGTACTGGAACCTTGTGTTTCACAAACCATATGCCATATTGCCAACATCATTTTTACTTGATATTTTCTATTCTCTGTAGGTCCAAGATCTTATATACCATGTAGAATTAGCAAAAGGAGCATATAGGGATAGTGCAGCTGGTTTGGCACAAAACAGCATGCTTAGAGAAAGTAACATTGTGAAATTTGTGAAAAATTCCAGCCTATTGCGACCAGGATATTATATTGGGGTTGATACACGCAATAAACATGTGATATTTGGAATTCGTGGAACTCATACGGTTTCTGATCTTATTACCGATATCGTATCATCCAGTGATATAGAAGTCAATTTTGAAGGGTATACAACTCATTTTGGTACTGCTGAGGCTGCTCGTTGGTTTCTAACTCATGAGTTAGGAACTATCAAGAAGTACCTGGAGAAGCATGAGGTGGTGAATTTCTCCATTTTCTATTTTTTTGATAATGATTCTTTACTTGCCACATGAATCTTCTTTATGTTGTAATATAGATGTGGCAAAATGGGTAGGTTGGGTCAAAGTGTGTGATTATTAACGTGTCAGGATGGGTTGGGTACTTGGGTTGGTTTGACCATTTAAGACTTCCTTCATTTCTTTTGAAATTCATGAATAACTAATGTATTAAATATCATTATAGAAACTCGGATGCAATAGTTGTAATTCATTGATATGAGAACGGCTCAGTGAAGTCGTAACTCGAAGATAATAGGCCAGACGGATAACCTTAAACATTAACTGTAAATGCAAAGGATCAATTGGTCGAGGTATAAGAACTTGGAATCTCATAAACCATATTTTTAACAAATATAATTTTATTTCATATAGGTCTTGTAATCATGTTTAATTCATTGAATATATATTAGTACTAACAAAACAACAAAAAAATGTTTTGGGGAACCAAATCAAGCTTGTTACGAAACCTACTACAAATTGACATGTTTTATTCGTCTAACAAGCCATTTTGTGACATCAACGAATCTTAAATTTTTTAGTTTTTTAATATAGCGATTTAAGATATTGTACGCAATATGAATACAGTTGCGGAGACTTTTAATTAGTTCTACGCATTTGACCCTTCTTACTTCTTGTCGGGTCCTATTAATTCTATGAATTGACTTCTTAAGATTAAATGCAGCCGAATGTGACCCCACTTTTAGGCAAATGGGGTGAATCTCTTGTAATACTAATCTGTCTACAGGGATTCAGGTTAAGGCTAGTGGGCCATTCACTTGGCGGTGCGATTGCTTCCATGCTAGCTATAATGATTCGCAAGAAAACAAGTGAGGAGTTGGGTTTTAACCCTGAAATTGTCACAGCAGTTGGATATGGTACACCACCTTGTGTTTCTAAAGAGCTTGCTGAATGCTGCCTTGATTATGTTACAACTGTTTGTATGCAGGTTGGTTTATGAAGACTAATTTTTTCCACTTAATTGTTGCAATAGTTAAGTATTACGAGTATAACAAAACAAATAATGAACACAACATATAATGGTGTTTATGCATCTTCACTTTAACACAAAGAATTGATTGAGTTGAAGTTATAACTAGTTCCAGTTTTTTGTTTAAACAGTTTTCTGTAACTTCTTATTTTTCCCCTTGAGGTGATGCTTTGTCCTCATTTTGTCGGTCTAACTTATGCTGCAAGCTGTCACTTAATTCACCTTCCTTGATGCTTGTACTTCCATTCAAAACCTTTGTTTCACTTTAAAGTTTGAACAAATAAGTGCACTTTCTTTGATCCCTTCATGGGTGAGTGGATGATTTCCATTGTTATAGTTTTCACTCTCCTTTTGCTTTCGCAACTTCTAATTTTGACTTTTATATGGCTCTCAAACTTCAAACTTTGAAGGACTTCTGAAAGTGAGCTTGACTTTGATATTTTGGGCTTCACGACTTCTTCAAAATTTAAATTTCTTCTCCTTAATTTGGCATAACTATGCACTGTTTCTTTGTGTTCATCTTTGGGCAAAACCTATCTAGAGTATGTTTTTAATCATTAGAACATTAGCAACATTTAACAAGGATTAGGCACACATTATAATGATTAAACTGGCATGTAGGTTGTGAAAGCATGTAATAAATAATCAGTGGACCAATAAAAGAGCATTGCTTAGTAGGGAATATTGCCTTGGTTGTTCTTAGCTGAATAAACTTTTACAATGGCTCTTTGAGTGTATTACACCGTCAAATTGAAATTGTTTGACATCACAAATTCTAATCGCACACGCTTGTTTGTCCTCAGTAATCTTTCGCTCCATCGTTCCAATGATCATCAAACTCTTGATTTGGGGGGCACCCACCTTCTTGTCTCTTTGACACTGCTTTCTTGTCTCTCCTCCTCTTCTCTGTAGTTGAGTACTCGAGTGTAGCATCTTCAAGTTTCTTCTTATAATGTCTATCCCCTTTCTTTAGCTTCTCTTTCTTTTACAGTTAAGAGGTAAGATCAGTCTATTCTTGTTGGAGCATGCTTTGCTTATAATCCACTATTGATTGCTGATTCCTAAGAGCTTCAACTTTCTGCTTTTGTGACATGCTTCACTCCACCTTCCAAATAGCCTTTCATATATATTGTACTTATAAATTTTCTGCAAAGTTGTCGTTGCTTTCTTCTTCTAGTATCCCAAACTCTGTAATGTCACTAATAGAACAGAATTTAGTCTATTCTCCATCTGACCAAGTTGCAGTTGTGGTGCTGAGTTTCTTCTTGTAGTTTGACATTCTGCCGGAAATGACCAAACTTACACTATCTGCATTGAAGCATTATTTGGGCATTTATCTAAGATGTTTGATAATCTTTTCTATCCTCTCATAACTTTATTAAACTTTCGGGTTAAATAGGCTCCATCTTCTATCTTTGTATGTCTTCTTTCCTGTGCTCTTGAGGCCACTCCCTTTTCTTTCTTTGCTGTATTGATCTTTTGCTTAAACATCTTGAGAGATCCTCTTGCAACGGATCAGTTGCTTCTTCAACTGTTATCACTTTGATTTAAAATGGAAAGGATCTAAGGGTATCACAAGACGTTCTTGTGACATCAGTTTTCCAAGTAGTTGCAACATCATGGAATTTCTAATATTGTACCAATTTATAGTTGAACTTTGCAATAGTCTAATGCTTTTGCATTTTCAACTCTTGGAATCTACATAATGAGTTGAATCTTTTGCACCTTTAGTCCTTTGCTAAACTACCCCTCATAGCTGGTTTCTAAAATGCGCCTTGCTTCTTTAGTGTTTTAGCAACAATACATTCGGATATTGGCTTGTAGTAACTTGGATGTACTCATGTACATCAAGCCTAGAGTGTTGATTGAACACGTGTCTTTTAGAGTCTTTATTTGCCTATGAATGTAGTAGTCATTATCTTCTTGAGGTCTTTATATTTAAATTTGAACACTATAAACTCCTCCCAACTCCTCTTAAACTGAAGTAAATCTTTGTTTTCTTGAGGTCTACTTTGTCTCCAAGTTATTAAGCTTAGTTTTAAATTCAACCATCTTGACCTTTAAGCCTTGCAAATCTTTAACTGTGCTGTCCAAGGTGGCACGTAGATAGGTATCTTTATCTTCCAATGCTTATCAATAATTAACCTTGGTTATCTTCGTAATGTGATAAAGGAATAATCCACCAAAAATTTATCAGTTATATGTCCAAAATAAACAATTGGATTCACTATTTCATATTGTGCTTCCATATTCAACAACATATAATTTGGTCATTCTTGTGTGAAAGCTTACTGAAGTTTAAAGGGCTAAATGCATAAATAACTAACCATTTTTGGTCTAATTTTCTGGGTAACGAACTTCTTTTGGACCAGAAAAGGTGATCAAATTTTCAAAAAAATTGATTCAAGGTAATCACCTCAGATAATTGTGAACGCCACATCAGAAAACAGTTCAAAATCAGACGTGCCAGTGGCGTGTCATCATTTTCAACTAATTATCTTAAATAACATATTTTAAGAGGTTGGTCCCTGAACTTTGATCGTTATTTCTGACATAAAAAGTTGGTTGCCTAAAATAGAAACTAGAACTTGGACCAAAGTTTGCTACCCTTTGATGCAGTTAGCCCGTTGCTACAATTTAAAATGCCAAATCTTTTGTAGGTGTCAATTTCAGATATTTAGATTTGTAGTTTATTCACCTTTGTTTCTTTCTTGACATACAGGATGATATAATCCCAAGGCTAAGTGTAGCTACTCTCATGAGATTGAGGAATGAAATTCTTCGAACGGATTGGTAAGTACATCTGCCACTAGATGGGATAAGCATCACTGGCATAGAGTATATTATTATCAAGATAATACTTCGCTTTAATCTAGATTTTAATATTCTCAGGAGAACCATATTTGAGAAACAGGACTGGAGAAGTGTATTAGATTTAGTTAGTAATGCAAAGCAAGTTGTCTCTTCTTTACAAGATGCAGCTAAGAAGCTAGTTGATTATACCAAGTTTGGGAGCCAGACAAAACTTGTTGGTAAGCTGAGATTGCTGTGTTATTGGTTTGGGTCGACCCAGATGTTTTTTTCACTAACGGGTGGTTGAATGGATTATATGATAGCAATAGCTAAACACTGAAACAATTTAATAGACGGGTCAGGCATCGCCCAGAGTGCAAATCTAATGCATAAGATTTCTTAAACTCATATTCTACACCGTAATTTTAGAGAATAACAAATTTTACGGGCTATAAAGTGTAATGGGTCAAACAAACTTGTTTTGACCTCACATAAATTTTCTCTTTTGACCCATTGCCGGTATGGATATTTGCATTCGGGCATGTTCTTCATCTCTTGGGAGTGTTTTGTTGAATGAGTTGTTAATTTTCATTACTTAACATTTGACCATAAGGTTTCAACTTTTGATCAACCCCAACAGATGTACATGGTAGAAAAGATTCAACTGCAGTACAAAAGAGTATCCCTTCAACCTCCACACCAGAAGTATCAAAATCCAAAGACATAAAAAAGGAAAGGCGTGATTCAAACTCGCCTCAAGAAGAACTATTTATTCCGGGTACCGTTTATTTTCTAAAAAGGAAGGTAGAAAAACACAATGGCAATAAAGTAAATAAGTTCACTCTGTGGAAGAGACACACAGGTGAACATTTTCAAAGAATACTACTGTCAAACAACCTGATTGCAGATCACAAATGTGACAGCCATTACTATGCTCTAAGGGATGTCCTCAAAGGTATTCCTCGACCTCAAAACTAATAGTTTCGATTTACTTCATTCTCTATATTTTTCATTTTACGGGCCCTCATAACAAGGACCCGCAAATTGAAAATATTAGATGTCACACATTTTAAATTTTTTTCCAGCTTTGACATGTTTGTTGTAAAACCTAATGTATATAAGCCATTTTCATGAAATTGATGTAGTTAGTAAGTTGTTTAAATGATTCTGCAACAACAAACATGATTTTGTGACCACTTATCGGCACACAACTTAGAGGCAAGTAGCTGCAGTTTTTCTCGATGTATGTCCTCTTGTTAACCCACACTCAACAGTTATTTACTAATATGAAGGAATAAAAAATTGGCACACTCAATAAACATATGCCTATATAAGTCTTGTAAGTCTTGAAGACTAAAATATATGAATATCACAAACCTCATAATATTTGTTGGCACTATCAACAATGTATCAACAATGGTGATCCCAAAATAAGAACACCTGACCAAAGTAATCTCCCCTTACAATTATCATTTACTGTGTCATCTACCAATGATCCTTAGCACAAGTAGTTAAGGTGAAATACCATAGATTTACAATTATCAAGAGTTGCCATGCGCCGCTTTTGAACTCTAGGGTAAGAAGGTATGACAATGATTTGCAATAACAATTAATCACTAACTACTTTTATCTCCTAGAATTCAATAGTGGTGGATGGCGACTGGAAATAGTTACTTTCATACTTAATTAGATTTCAAAGCGTCTTAACAATTCTAGATGGATGTAGGTGCTGTAAAACGAAGAAACCCATCACAACTATGAACACCAGACTCCATAAAAATTTATGTATTTCCCACTTTGGAAGGTTACCACCTTTGGGAGTTTTATCAAAACGATGTATTAATGTGATGGTCACAGCTACGTCAATGGATCGAAAATACCCAACAATAATTCAACGAGTGATGAAACCCAAGAGATACAGTCGCACTACTCGAGAGCTCCGACGGGCAACAATCTAGTCCGAAGACACTCGATACAGACTCACCACGAGAATTCGAACTTAGACTTCCAAGATCACCTCCTAATCGGCCAGAATTAAGATAGCAATGGAAAATAGATTTATTCCTTGACTGCAGAGAATAATCTTTGTTTCAAACTCAAAAACTGCCATTTCATTTTGATGTTCCAGTACATAAACAATGAAAGAAAATAACTACCTATCACTACTAACATCCACGTCTCCCATCACTTGTGGAATTTAGAAAACAACTTTTTTTTATTGAATCTAGTACTCACTTGGTGATAAATTCTGACTAGGCTCATGGGGTTTGGTTTTATATTGGCATAGAGCATGCTCTTTTACCATCACATTAGTTGATGAGGTGTTAGAGTTTTCATTTGTTGCTTCTACAAACAAAAAATAAGCAAAAACCGCTTCATACTATTTTTCTAGTTACTTTCTGGTGTGTTTGACAAGTTCACAATGAAAAGATATTTCAAAAGAAGAAGGTGATCTTAGATTGATGTTGTTGGCGTAATTTAAATATTGTATTGTAATTAGATTGATGAGGTACATTGGTGTGATTTGAGTCTAGCTTTTTGCCGGTTTTTCTATGTTTTAAAATTTTGTTGTTCCAAAAAGATTTTTTTTTAATTATCTAAATTCATTCATTTTATAATAATATTTTTATAATCTTTACTTTTTAAGATTTTTTTTCCAAATCATTTTAGGTTTTTTTTCCTCAAAACATTTACGGATTATGTTAATTTTATATTATTTTTCTTTAACGTTTTCCCATTATAAAAGAATAATATAAGATGTATTAGTTGCTATTAATGTAAATATATGTCGAATTACCTTTTTTTTAATTATTAGGTCGTGTGATGTATGATGCATTTTCTATCTATGTTTTTAGCCAACTAAGTTGTTGTGATTTAAGGCATTTCTCGTATGTAATTAATCACATCAATGTAATTACCGCACCGCGAGTAATAAATACACAAATTTGAACTACCCTATCGCCTAGTGTTGGTCCTAAATTGACTTTTATTTTACTTAGTTTTATGTTTTGCATGCGTTTATGTTTGTTTTCCGTATGATTTTATTTTTTATATTTTTTATTTCTTTTTATATACGAGTTTTTTTGATGTTGGTGGTTATTGACGGTGGTGTGCATTAGCTGCAATGCAGATGATTTAATACTAGGATATTCTAATTATCAACTTGCATCTTTTTTTTGTGAACGGCAAATGTACGACTCTGATTCTAAGGATATGTGTTATTTTAATCGGGCTCACATATCCGTTTTCTAGCTGGGACCACACCCCTAACTCCCACAGAAAGAAACTTATTGCTAAGAAAACCCTCTGGTTTAACTTTAAGCATTTTTTGCTCAAAGTGAAACTTGAACCCATAATCTCTCGTTTATCAACTTGCATCTACAAGTGCTTAAGCAAATCATACAACCATTTAATGCATGTACAACATTCAATGCATCATTCTTTTTCTAATTCTTAATATTTTATTTTAACATAACACTTTTATATCTTTTACAATGTAATCCAACTTTTTTTATTTTCAACTTTGGTGCCATATACATTTTATATTTATAAACTTCTCGTTTTACGTTTCGATCTAAATTTTATGAATTGAAATGTCGCAACGTCTGTATGAGGTTTAACGTTTTTACGTTTATTTTTTTCTATTTGCGCCTCGTCGCAATCTGTTGATCCTAGATTGATTTACTAATTATTTTATATGTTTTCTTATTCTTCTGTGTGATTCAACGTTTTTACGTCTATTTTTTGTTTTGCTTTATTATTATTATTTCTTTTTTTAATACAAACTTTTTGGTGTTGATGGTCCATTGGCAATGGTGTGTCATTGGTATCATGATCTTACGCCCTCCGCTACAACACGAGTGACTTAATACTATTATATATCTATTTTTCACATGTGTGTATGTGATGCGGGTCCTCCCTGTACTTTTCACAAAATGATAATTAAGTTAGAAACCGGGCACATCCTATCACGTGTGTGGCTTGTATACACGAACT
Source organism: Flaveria bidentis (assembly GCA_018326385.1). Classification (NCBI taxonomy): domain Eukaryota; kingdom Viridiplantae; phylum Streptophyta; class Magnoliopsida; order Asterales; family Asteraceae; genus Flaveria; species Flaveria bidentis. The sequence continues at coordinate 21 of BJCM01083626.1, read as the reverse complement.
AAAACATTTGTAATATATATA
>BJCM01083625.1:0-14711 GCA_018326385.1 Flaveria bidentis | reverse complement strand
GTATGGCCGGGTTGTAGGATGTAGTATAAGTATTCTCGTGTTCTTGTAACTTAAGATAATGCTTTGTAACGCTTGTAATAGAACCTGAGAAAGCAATATACTGCAATCTTGAAAACCCATTTCCTTGTGTTGTGTTCTTTTGGTTCTGTCTCATTAATTACTTGTGTTCTTAGTATCACCTGTGTGGTTAATCCAGTTTACTGTTTGATTAAGTTTGAGTTACTCTCCTCATTGTGCTGTTGTGTTGTAATTTGCAAGCCTTCAACGGTCCTGCAAAATGGTCATTAGCACGAACTGATAAAACTAAACAAACCACACAAAGATTGTGCGATTTGTCTATGAAATACAACAAGGCAAATAACAAAGATGATTTTAGTAACAAGGATGGTGAATATACGAGATTAACAAAAGTGAATAACTGAATGCGATGAATTTATACTCTGGCAAGTTTCAGACTCGAACAACTTTGGCCTTCCATCTTCTCCGGTGCACAACCTCATTTTCTTAAGTTAAACTATTGCATAATTCTTAACCCGTAATAATTTTTTTTTATCATTTCTTATCATTGAATTGAGCTATTATACCTCATTTTAACAACTTTTTTGATAGATCACGGTTTCACAAAGACGTGACATGTTTAAAAAGACGTATACACATGCTAAATAGATTAACTTTTGTTATCCAATGCTTCCTCCTGGCCATTGTATGTCTTGTAGTAACAATAGCTCGTTCACTTATCTATACGTCTTGTTAAACATTGCTTTTCTTTAATTATAAGATAAAAAACAAAATATTTTAAAAATTAATTGTAAAGATAAAGTAATATTAAAATAAAACTTTGAAAATGAATTGATATTTAACAACGTGAACCCACTTCTTTTAAGGAAGTGACAAAGTATTATTCATCATACATCCAAAATAAAAGGATTTCTAATTTCTTCATCCACCTGAAATTATTAAGTAGGGAAGTAGTCATAGAAGAAGTTGTAAATGTTTGTAAATTGGTTGTTGATGTTCTAGGATTACTTGAAGCATAGATGATTAAGGTTTATGTTACGCAATACTTAATACGTAATACGTAATATGTTAAGCTTGTGTATAGAAAAAAAATATGAGCTTGAACTAACCATAATATGAATTTTTCTAAACTTTCAAAACTTATGAGGTTTTAAAGCAAAGGTCCCATTCAAGTATGAAGAGATGCTTTTTTATGTCATTCATCGCCTTTAACATGAAGTCATGTATGCCATCAAATCTCCTCTAGTAGAGACGCATCTAGATGGTTTAGTTTTTTTTAAAAAAATTTTAAATAACAATTCTTAAGTTTGTTAAAATAAATATTCACAACCTGCACCGTACAATTTTTAAATCTAATATTTTTGTCAGACAGACATTTCAATCTAGAGGTTTCTAAAGCTATGATGTTGAGATAATGTCGATCTTATTTCAGTGGTACACAATAATGATATCGAAGAAAATAGTACCCAAATGGATTGGTCGGTTGGACCGTGAATCAGAAGAGTAAGAGCCACTAACTTGGGTTGTTGGGCTTGACTGTTAGCGAACCATTCAAAACATGGGCACGTAGACTTTAAGTCAAGAAAAATCAAAGATGGAAATTTACATAAGTTAACGAATTCAAACAAACTAATGAGCAAACTGCATTTAGCTTCTACTAGAATTGAAATTTTGTAGAAGTAAAAAAGTTTAAATTACTTTCATCAAGTTTCTATTACACTCATATGGGGACCTTAACAAATAATGCAGTGGATTAATAATTTCTAGAACCCTGATTTTTGAGCAAAAGAGGATTACGATATAACATCAAAGTTCTAGAAGTTGGCCTTTGGGTTGTGAGTTTTTCTTGGAATGGTGGGCAAACCGGGTCACCAGCGATGTCTGTGTTCGTGGGTGTGGATGACATTTCGCTAATGAGTTTACACAGTTGACCTGGCTTAAAAATTATATGTTGGCCATTAAAAAAATAATAATTGAAAGTTCTTGTATTAAAGATAATTTCATGATAGTTTATACATCAAGTATGTATATTATTGATATACTATCATAAATAACAAGTATAATTTTTGAAATTTAAACTTGCCTGTTAGTGGAATGTAAAATGTATATTTTATAGTTATAGAATATTCGATCTTGATATGAAGCACATCACCACTAGCTTTTAAACTAATAATGTAATTATCATAACAACGTGATTACATGTATTGTTTATTTCATAAACTCATGGTACCCAACTCACAATTGCACCCAACATCATTTTTTCAATTAATCTACAGGATTCTTTAATAATTGCACTTGATTTTTTCTTTATAAACTAAAACACTTGATATTAATCAAGTTACAATTAGAGTAAAACAAAAGTTTTCTATATAAATAAAAACATTGCAATAAAATGTGAAATATAATAACATATCTTTTTGAAATTAATGAATGATGTGATATTAGTTTAAAGATAATTATTATAATATTACTCTTAAGAACCGACAATGTATATTATAAAAATTTTAGAATCCATGACTTTAACAGGAAAATGTTAGAATATTCTCATTAATGGTGAATAATCCTATTGATTGCATGTTGTAGGTCAAGTATAACCATAATCATTACATTTTAATATTGATTGCATGTTGTTGGTTAGATATGACCATGGTTATGGCTTGATCAAAGATAATCATTACATGTTAACCAAGACCTTAGTCTTCTAAACAAACAACATTTTAACACATTGATTGTAATCTCTAGCTACTTTATAAACAAACACACATTGTGGTATGTTGTTGAATTTCTAATGAGGACCTACGGGTTATGTTATCAGGGGTTTGGTGTGAACCCATTAAAGTGTCGACAACAACAATAGTTCGATGAGAACAATGATAAACCTAGTTTGATTATGTATATAGCTAGCGGATATAAAATCATTTAATAATTTGGATGAATGGTTTTTTAATATTTGCCGTATTGGCATATCTATTTGCATCTAAATGATTTCTTGAATCTTGGTAGACTTTTATTAAAAAAACTCAAGATAAATTAATAACGTGAAGTGTATTATATTTAGAGTAATTTTTTTTACCAATGTGGTTTGTTTAATGTAATTGTTTTTATCCAAAAGATTAAAGTAATCATTTTAATCACACAATCTCCGTTAAAATTTTACACCCACTCCATTGACCTTATTAAAAAAATCCATTAAAAGCCACAAATGTATGAAGGACATTTTAGTAAATTTAAGTTAAGAAAAACTATGTTTTTTACCCAACACAATTATAACATGAAGTCAAACAAATATTTGGAAAACAACCATTGCAGTGAACAAATTTTAAATGAAAATTAATGCACACTCACCATAACTCATTGTAAGGGTTTAACACATCATATAGCTTTTTAACAATTGAAGCAGATTAGATGTTTAAGTTGATCGACCGAATGAAGCAGGTTGCAGGCTAGTGTCGATCAGTAGATGGTGCGAGGCCAATGTCGATCAAAGACTGTTGTAGGTGTTGATTGAACGAGACTATTTGATTGAATGAAGCTATCAATTAAACGAGCCTATTGCACTCTGTATAAACCACAATGATTAAAATAATATTTTACTCTTATATGTAAGTTATCAAATGCCTACATTTTGTAAAAAAATTATTTGAGTGCTATAAGTGGAATATTGTTTGTTTTAAGAAAAATATATTAAGACCCTTGCATTTATGACATCAATGTAAAACCATGAAAGAGCTAATGTCAATTTACTTTCTCGCAAGCACGCACATTGAAGATAGGAAAATGAAATTTGTGAAAGTTAATACAAAAAACAAAAGTGTCACAAAACAATGTGATACGATTACGTTGTTGGTAATATTTAAAAATAATTGTAAAAAATCGAAATCTTGAACTCACCATAACGACTTTTACGTTTGTAAGTCGATAACTTTTACAGTACGACATACAATTTTGTTTCAATAGAAATTTACATTAAAGTAAATAAAACAATTACATCATTATGACATATTTACGATTTCATAAAATGTAAAAATCTAATTGATAAGAGAGAAGAAAATTAAATAAAATATTATGAGCGCGTCAAAAAATAAATAATTAAGTATATGATGTAAAATATAGGCAATGCTAACATTAAGGGCTCAAAATGTGAATTTACAAAGCCATTTATATAATTTATTAATGCTTAAAAAGATTTAATATTTAAAGTGATTAAAATAAACCTTTTGGAAAGGTTTAAAATTAAAGTAGGGACGTAGATATCTATTTAGCCATCTAGAAAAGAAAAGAATATATTTATATTTTGACTACACTTATATAGTCTTATTAGTTATTTATTTTTACACCCTTAGATTTAAACTTTTAGCTTCTGTAAAATAAATACATTTTTTCTCCGGAATGTCTTTAAGAAAATAACACAAATAATTTTATAAATAAATCTAGTGAAAAAAGTGAGCTTTAAAATTTTCGGTTCAAATTTCAATCCGAGTAAAATGCTTACAATTGAGCAAATAAATTTTTAGTGAATGATTTTTTTTTCTTTCTGAAAGCATAAAAAAATTGATAACCCGATTTAAATAGCACTTGTTCTGCGATAAATGGTCGCCCATTTTACGTTAAAAAACATGTTCCGTTCAACACTCGCTTAGAATAGATGTCGTCCAGCTATTGGCTGCATCTTCAAAGACACTTAATCCAACGGCTGACATTCGGCCTACCGACAACACTTAAGTCCATCACATGCTTTGTGCACTACAAACAAACCCACGCTCTCAAACAAGCGCGTTCGTGTCTCCTCTAACACTCACATGACGATGGCAAAACCGTAATAAAACAGAAAGACATGACCATTTTACACGAGGTAGATTTATATAAGTTTGGAAGAAAATCTAAATACCCCCCTCTCGTGTCTCATCTTGCAGCAGATAATAATAATCAAAGGTGCGTTTTTTTCTCTCTCACTTCTGTTTCATCTGATCCCCAAAATCTAGGGTTTCTTTTTTATCATCTTAACGAGTAATTTGATCTGATCAGCAGACTTCATTTTCGCCATCTACACACGGATTAGATCATATTTTCACTACTCAGCTTTATCCAGGTTCGTATTAGTTTCTGATGCAGTGTACGATTTTTATTTCTGTAGTGCTGTTTGTTTGTTTGTTTTCGTTAAGGAAATTGATGTATGTTTTCTTTGATTGATGCGTATTTGCTTGATTGATGTTCTAGTGTTGTAAATCTGTGTTGTGGGTTTGTGTTTACTAAGTCAATCGATTGGTTTTATGTTTGGATTTGGGGGAAATTTGCTCGTCTTTTTGTGGGATTGACTGGAATTTGATGAAATCATAGGGTTTTTGTTTTCAGAGATTTGAGTTGAGAGTGTTGTGATCTTGTTGTGGATGTGTTTTCTCAAAAAGGGCTTCGTTTCTCCTAGATAGTTGTGAAGTGATAATTGTTTATGAATATGTTTTGTTTATAAGAAACTTGATCATCTATGGATGATTGAAATTTTGGTTATGATTTGAAAGCAGATGTTTTTTATACGGTTTTTGGTCTATGCTAATGATTGTGCTGCTTATTGACTCTATGCTGTTGGTTTTCTTAGTATGGAGAATATGCAGAGCTACTGGCAATTGGGGGATGAACTTCGAGGGCAGTCGAAAGTGTCTGAGGATCAGAAGTGGTATGTAGCTGCTTCAAGGTTGGCTGAGCAAACTCGGTCGAAGGGTGAACGGAGAAACAATTTGGATCTCTCAAAGGTTGCTGCTGACCAGAGGCCGAGAGACAATGTTGGCTTTCAAGAAGAAAACAAATTTGAAAGCATGAACTTTAATATTTTTAATTTGAATCTTGACATGAAGATGACTGAGAGCATGAGCAAAAACTCTCTTCGGAATGCTGCCTATAACACCAACGCTGTGTATCAGAAGGGTAACAATAGAGTTATGGAGAATATGATCAGTGGCAAGTATCCTGGAAACAACCAGAACAAGGATGTCAACACCAACAGCAACAACAGTAGCAACAATAATGACAATAACAACAATAATAATGCTGCTGATAAAAGATTCAAGACTTTGCCTGCTGCTGAGACACTTCCTAGGGATGAGACTCTTGGTGGATACATCTTTGTCTGTAACAATGACACTATGCAGGAGGACTTGAAGAGACAACTATTTGGTAATTTGCTACCTCTTTATTGAAGTTTATAGCGATACACACACATACGATCTGTTATCCTTTGTGTGTTGTAACTACTGCTTAAATTTGCTTTCTTTTATGCTTTGTTGTAAATATGCTGATACGCTATGTGTTTTGCAGGTTTGCCACCAAGATACAGGGACTCTGTTCGTGCAATTACACCTGGGTTACCTTTGTTTCTCTATAACTATACCACTCACCAGCTGCATGGTATTTTTGAGGTGTGTTTTTTTCCTTGGAATTTTCAGTTTTATCAATCTTAAAAATAAAAAAATAGGGACTTCTATTGTTTGAAAAATGTGTGGTTTAGGTGATGTATTCTAGAAATAAGTCTTTCAACTCTCAAGTCCTTGCAATATTAGAAAATTTTGAACTTTTTATAAATTTTCAGCTTGTTTAACTGTGTTCATGGCTTTTCTTATCTTGAACAAATCTTATGTAGGCAACAACTTTTGGTGGTTCCAACATCGATCCAACTGCTTGGGAGGACAAGAAATGCAAAGGCGAATCTAGGTTTCCTGCCCAGGTATATATTATGTTTACATATGGTTTCTTTCATGTATCCATGATAGATCCGATGCATTATGTGCGTTATGTATCTCATCTAATTTGTACCAAATCAGGTGAGAATCCGCATAAGGAAAGTCTGCAAAGCACTGGAGGAAGATGCTTTTAGGCCAGTCTTGCACCACTATGATGGTCCTAAGTTTCGGCTTGAACTGTCCATCCCTGAGGTATATCACCTTGTATGATTTGATTCTCTAACATGTTCTTGCTTCTTATGGAATCGTTTTTTGTACATGATGAAACCGCAGACCCTGGACTTGCTCGATCTTTGTGAACAAAATGGAGTTTAAAGTTTGAGTTGCCAATATAAGCCTGGTGGTTTCTGTATCCTGCATAAGCAAGATGGATTAAGGTGTTATACTATGCAAGTGTAGTAGGTTGTTAAGCAGCATTTTCTTCATGGAGCTTCTGTATAAGCGCAAGCTTGAGTGAAGTTGTTTTGTGGTGAGCCGGCCTAGAAACGTGACCGGCTGCTGATGAATAAATGTATTACGGGTCATCGATGTTTGTGTTTCTTTACTTGCTAGCTAGCTATGTAATGAACAAACTATGGGATAATCTGTGTGTAATGGCAAAAGTCGTCCTACGAAGATGACAAATATCTTAAATTTTTGTGATAAGATTATGTTCATTTAGGTTGTCTTGTATGTTGTAAGTGGCCCCCACCCAACATGTGGTTTGGCAAGTTATCCAACCACATGTCCTCTTGACGATGCCAACTGAAAGGACCTGGTTTTCATGTTCAAGCATGTTGTGTGTGGTCCAAGTTTGTCTGCTATTGAACTGGACACAGTTACGTACAATCCAATAGATTCTTTTGAGGTCTTGTGTTTCGTGTCAGAAACCTTGTTTTTTGTTTTTTTGCAGGACAAACGAAAGCCAAAGTCATCTATTTGTATAACATAAGCTAAAGGTTTAACCAATCACTTTGTTGAATCAAGTGGTTTTCCTCGATATATTGCTTAAGATAATCAACTGAAAGCTTAAAAGATTAATAAGAAAAGATAAGTTGTTTTGAATGTATATGTAAGGACGTTGAGGCCATGCTTAAGGAGTGTATGTGATGTAAACGAATGAGGTGGTCGTTTCTGCGAAAGAGAGGTCAAACAGGTACATGCAAGTGACGGGAGGATAGTAGGTGTTACGAGACATGTAGATTGGAGGAGAGAAGGAGTTACAAGACATGCAGATCGACTTATCGAACAGCTGCTAATGGCGATCTGTTTTTGAGTTCAATATGAGATTCACTTGAGCAACTTTGTTTATTCAATTGCCATTAAATTTTGTGCAGTCTACTCTTAACGTATAATACTTTGTAAATTTATAGTTTTAAAACAGTTACTTGTCCTAAATTTATTATCATCTTGAACTTTATTAATAAAGCATATAAAAAAAATTAAATAAAAACATCGAGAAGTGAATTCTGGCCCTCATTAGAAACCAGACAGTTCTTGTTTCAACGCCTTGCATAACCTTAACCTATCATCTTAATACCTCTTATTAGATTCGATGGGAGGTATGTATACAAAGCAAAACTGATGAATGAGATTACAACTCTTAAATGATATGAACTTGGGGGAATGAATGCACTTTCTAATTAAGAAAGCAAGAGGAGAAATGGAATAATAACTAACCTTATATTACAATTATCTCTCTACTTTTACTATTTTAATTATATAGCATATATAATTTATTACTCCTACTAATTCATTCATTCAGTCGTTGAGCATGTAACCTAATGTCCTAATGTATATAATAAGTAAAGAAGGCGGATGATATAACAAGTGTGTCAAAATAACGAAAAAAACACACACAAAATGGTATAGGATGGTTTAAATTTGATAGATATCATCAAATATTAAAAATTGAAACTGACACAAAAATTCAAAGGATCAAATTAAAAACAATTAATCCAAAGGATCAAATAAAATTAGCTAAAAATCAGTCAGGCAAGACATCAATCCACAAATAAGAATAAAAATAAAAGGCAGGGATGTAGCTATTAAGATGCAAATGTGCTTTAATGCATACAATAACTATAACTTCAGGGGATCCAACCCCTTATCTAACAATATAAGATAAAACAACAAACTACAAATTACAATCTGGATGTTAAGCATCAAATCAAAAGTCTCACACGGCAGGTAGTTCGTAATTTGATATCTTAAATGACCACAACTTATCATTGTTGCTTCTCAATAAGTTCTTATTTTCAGGAGCTTTTATGTACTTCCATGGACAGTTGTAGCTGGCTTGCGATTCAGGTAACGGATAACTGCATCTTCAACCCTATACATCCACCAAAACAATTATGGGCAAGATTCTATGATTCAGAATAAAATTACATAGAATATCCAGAATTCTCTACAGAAGACAAAATAATGATGATGAAAACAAAAGAGAAGAGTAAACATACCATGGCTGATTGTAGAACTCAGCCCGATGCTCTTTTTCAGCATTACGGCTTGCTTCCCCTGCTGCAAGCTTCAAATCTCTTCCTTGAGATTCAATCAAAGCATCAATAAACTCAACAGGTGACTGGCTAAATCCGAGAAAAAAAGCTCGTCTTTTACGATGTTCGTTAATTTTCCTTATTGAAGTACATATTGCTTCATCACAGGCTTCAATCTCTTTGGTTTTCTCAGTAGTGGCAAGTAAAGCATTCAATTCCTTTTGTACAGGAAACGGGACATCCACCAACAAATCATAACACACATTTCCAACGGGACTATTTCCTGAAAGTTTGATCTTATGTTCCAAATGAATAGGTTGTGGTGGAGATAAATGAGGTGAAATCTTCTGCGATACCATCGCAAATTTAACCTTGTCCTCCCCAAATACTTTCCGAAGAGCAGGATCACAGTTAAAATATGAAGGGTCATCTGCATTCTGTAACTTCCTAGCTTTCACATAATGCCAGATTGCAGCTATAACTCTTGCACGAGTATCCACTTCAATTCCAAGAACTTCCATTAGGGCTACAGAAAGCTTGTATTTCTCAGGCATGTAATTCATTTCCAACCGTATGTTTGCAGTAAATTCTTTATCCCCTTTTCTTTTCACCTCAAACCCTTCTTGGGGCGTTGGACTTCTTGCACTATCCCACACAATCATATGATTATCAGGATATAATCTCTGGTCCAATGAAATAGTCACTCTCTTGAAGAAAGTTGAAAACTTGGGGTACATGGGGCTTGACGCCTGCATCGTCCCAGCTTGATCAGGATCCATACCCTCTTCCAAGATTCTACCTATAATCTTCAATGTCCAAGTAGGTGGCTCGTCATTGGGCTTCATTGGGAGTTTACGAGTTTGTGTAGCAAAAGTGTTAAAAACATATATCCTAAGGGTTTTCTGAATGCAAGGAGGGTTTTTAATAGCATCTTGAATGTCTATCTTCTTTCTAGCCAAAGCAGCATCCACACGTGACTCAAACTCAAGGAGCTCAGTGTAAAGAGCCGACTGTGGCAGAATTTTAGCCACTCTCTCAAGCAACTGCTTCTCAGGAAGCTTCTGTTTCTTTTTATTGCGCTGAGCCGGCGTAAGCTCCATCATCCTCATGGGAGAAATGTTATTAGCATTCGAAACCCCAGGGGGTCGTCCAACAGGTTTCTGAGGCATACGTCTGACCCCGGAATTCGCCAATCCAGGAAAAGAAGGTGAATTACCCGAAAAATGCCCATGCGACTGGTTAAGAGACATTCCTTGAGCCTGCAGCTGGGCTTGGAATTGGGCATGGTTGACTTGAGCTTGAGCCATAGCTTGAGCCTGAGCTTTAGACTGCGCTTGAGCTATGGCCTGAGCATGGGCATGAGCTGCAGCATACTGCGACAGCTGAAACTGGCTAGCAAAAGGAGATCCAGACTGTTGTTGAGGTTGTGACTGTGACTGTGACTGTGACTGTAGATGCGCGCCAGGGTTTGTTGGTAACGAGTTCCCAAACGGGGAGTTCTTTTGGGGATTAATATTATTGCTGTTCATAGACATCGTTTAACACAAACAAAAGCCCTAATTCCTACAATCACACCGATTCGATGATACAAGAGAACCTAATTCACAAGTTATATTTCAACCTCAGGGAATTCAATTATGCGATGCCCTAAACATTCAAAATCTCAAGAATTCACCACCAAGGGGTACAAATTCAATTAACAATCTACTTTAGGAAGAACGAATAGTAGAGCACAAGTAGACCTGAAAGCACGAGATAGAAGCTCCGATGATGACGAGTGCTTCAGGTCACTGCAGCAACAAGCTTTAGCGACGAAGGTGTGCGACTGTTGTTTCTGATCTAGTGTTTGCGTCCCCCTTTCACCGTTTGCGTTGAATATATTACGATTTACGACGACTCTACTTGTAGACTTGTAGTCCTATTACTCTTGTAGAGGCCCAGCCCATATAACTAATGAAGGCCCAATTTACAATCACGTTGTTTAGGACTTTAGGGGAGTTTAACTAGAGTCTAGAGGTAAAAGAACTCGGGTTGAAAAATAGAACCCGGACTGAAGCCGGTTTGAAAGCTGATTTGAAACTAATACCGACGGGTAGGGTTGAAACTCGTTGTTAACCATTTTGTTGAAACCTGTTGAGACCCGGTTACAAACCAAACAAATCATTTCTCCTAAATATAAACCATAGAACTCAACCTAAACAAGCTATGTCAATCGTGTTAGGATACTGTTTGATTTGCCTTGATGGGTTGTCAAACCAAGATCTCACAATTTTGTTTTCATCTAATAAGTTGCTGGAGGGGCAACTTATTAGGACGTATCAAACAATATCTTAGCACGGTTAACTTGAACTGTTACAAATGCTATTAGATACACCTGGCAAAATGGGCGGGTTGGGTCGGGTTGGGTGGCGGGTCAAGATGGGTTCGAGTCAGGGCAGGTTCGGATCAGTACGGGTTCATGTTAGGAACATGTTAGGACGAGTTCGGGTTAGAATGGGTTCGAGTCAAGATGGGCCGAGTCGGATCAAAAAAATACAAAATTCTCCATTTCCAAGAAAATCATACATTTGATTACAACTGGCAAAATGGGTTGGTCGGGTCGGACAAAGTGTTAGGTTAGAAAGGATTTGGGTCAGGATGAGTAGTGTGGGTCAAGATGGGTCCATTTTCTTTTTTGCATTATCTTTAGTTTAATTTGATCGATAAGCATACTCGTACGCAAAATAGATCATTTGGAATCATAATCTTTGTTTTAATGGCGTTTCGTTTGTGCATCTACGTGACGAGTGTAGCATCCACACCATATTTTTTTTCTCTCTCTCAATTTAACGGTGTTACGTAGGCGGCGGTGGCGGTGGTGGTCGGGAGTATAGGCGGTGATTGAGAGTATAGGCGGTGATTGGAAGCTTGTAGTCATGACTCGTAAGTAATGAGTTTTGACCACGTTATGGTGTTAAAAGCGGATTAAGATAGCAACCGAGAAAAGTGTTAGGTTGCTCAACAAACCACCTTACAACCCGTTGCGATCCATTTCTAGTTTTAATTCAGCCCATCTTGACCCGTTGTTAATCTCATTTGTTTTAGTTCAACCCATCTTGACCATTCTTAAATTTCCTCATGTCCAACATAACCCATGAGGTCATTATGAAAGACCCATATGAACCCAAAATTTGATATACGGTTTAGCTTTGCCGGGTATAATCAAAGACATATCTGAGCAGCTTTAAACTGGATTTAGTCTTTTATATTCATACACAAATTAAACAAATTTTTGTTCTTTGTTGTTTTAGAAAATAATTGCGTATGTTCCCAAACAAAAGTTACCACAAAAACTATGGAAAGTATAGTGACTATATCAAACACAACTTACAAACTGTTGTTTATCTCGAAGCCCAAGATCATCAAGCATACTGCTGACATCTGTTTCACTCTCAGTCTGCATAACAAGTATGATAAGCATCAAATAAATTTCTATTAAAGTTAGTTAACATATTGTACAGGCACGCTTAAACTGATATTATTAATACTGCACTAAGATATACCATAGTATTGGCACCCTCATCCCATATCAAACCATCTTGTGAAATGCTTCTTAGTTTCCCCCCAACTCTCCCATCAGCTTCAAATACCGTCACATTCAATCCATGTGATTTTAACTTATAAGCAGCAGCACATCCACTGCAAAAATAAACATATTGTTTGTAAAAATACAGTTATTCCTCTAAATATCAATCATGATGGCGATCTTGGACAGTTTGTCTGTAACAGAAAGTAATTCAAGTAAACAAAAAGTTTTGATCATATATCCATTACAGAAGAAAAGGGAAAGGATAAGAGAACATATTCATTGTGCAACAAAATACATGAACAGTACAGCCCAGATATTGTGAAATTGATTCACTAACTATATATCACATCAGCGTAACTCCAAAACGGATGTAACTGGTCTTATATCCTCAATCAACTGAACCCATGTAGGACTGATCATATATTAGTAAAATTCTGCTAACAACTTAAACTAATGTAAGCATATGCTTCACCTCAATTGGCTACAACCTCATTCATGCACCGTCTAACGGCTTCCTCATACCAATTTCACTAATGCTTTTGGTATCTACAACAGATTATTGCACTGATAAAGATATTCCGACTTGAATTATAGAAATATATAAGCAAATTGCATCAACAAAACAACTTAATCAGCTAAATAAGCAAGATAATTATCCAATTTCACTTTAAGTTATCGTACGCACCTGACACCGGCGCCAACAACAGCAACTCTCTTAGCAGGTTCTGTAAAAGAAAGCAACCCACAGGATTAACTAATTTCGTTTGGTTTTCTGAATTTTACAAGCAAATGCTGCGAAAACGTAGACAAAATTAAGATGAAATGTAATTAGAAGAACCCTAACTTTGGTTGTCGTCTGTAGTTGGTGAAGCCATCGTTGGTTTCTCTGTGGGTAAACTCACCTGGTAATCTGGTTATCGGGGATGGTATTTGTTCTTCTCGGGTCGGGTAGAGATGAGCATATCTTTTTATAATCGTCGGGTCGGGTAGAGATGAGCATATCTTTTTATAATCGGGCAAAACCGTGTGCTGGGTGATGGGTCCGCCGGCAGTGGGTAATGGGTTGATGGGTTCAAAAGTTCAATATAAAACCAATGTTATCAAAACCGGATGAATGTCGAACCGAACGTCTTACTTGTTTTATGATCGGACGGGTCGGATCGTATTTAAATGTCGGATGACGTCATAATTATATATAGTATATTATATATATAGTTATACATATAATTCAATATAACTAATTTATGTGTGTATTTTATAGTTATATATAAACTTAACAATTAACAATAACATTATGCCTAACATACTACTTTATTGTTCAACATTCATTTTTACTTATTAAAATAAAAAAAATCAAAATTAGGGCCGGTCCAACCCCTTAAAACGAACCGGTCTGAACCGGTTCGACCCATCCTCTGATTCCACGTCGAACAGGTTAAACCGGCTAGTCCGATCCGGTCTCGAAATCATTTATCTGAACACAACTTAGATGTTGTTTGTTTTTTCTGCAGGAAAACGTCTGCAGTCTTCGGATCACATCTGCAGACATTTGCAGCAGAAGAGGTGGACCAAACGTCTGCAGTCTGCAAAAAAAGAGCAGTCTGCAAAAAAAGACTGTTTGTTTTTAACATCTGCTGAATGGTAAAAAAAACATTCTGTATTATATTAAACCTATTTTTTAAACCTATTAAATTAAACCTATTTTTTAACACTTGCTTCCTTAAACTTGTACCACACACACATACATCCATACGTACATACAACATATATACACAAACCACCATCATAATCCACCATTAACATCTCAAATCATAATCACCACTTCATCAAACGATCCGATGCAAGTGGGGGAGGGAGGAGGTGGGCGTAGGTAGGGGAGGTAGAGGCGGGCGGTAGGCGAGGTGGGGGGCGATGGTC
>BJCM01083624.1:0-19513 GCA_018326385.1 Flaveria bidentis | reverse complement strand
ATTGAGAATATGAATGCGGAATAACAATCAATACAAAGATGATACAAGAAAGAACAAACGTGAACAAGAACTCTCAAATGATTATTATCATTGAATGATTTTTGGATACACCACCGATTACAATCCGCCTTTATTTATAGCAGGAAACTAACTCTAACTAACTCTCAACACATATTGTGAATTTACACAAAAGACCCTATACTATATCTTCCGAACGGAAGTAACCCTTCGGAAGATTCCCTACTAAACATATGTATACTTCGGAAGAAATCCAAAGTACACAATAACATCCTTCCGAAGTAAACATAACCTTCGGAAGATATCTCCTTAGCTTCGGATGACTACATTAAGCTTCGGAAGAAACTTAAACTTCGGAAGTTCACTTATTTTGGCTTTTAATACTTCACATGGACACTAGCCAATACTCCTATTGGGCTGAACTTTTCAAAATCCATTGTCGTGCGTTTCAAGTGCTCCATCACCTCTCCCCTTGCATTATTACCCCTCCCTCTGCAGCCACCTCTCCCACTGAAGCCACTGAAGCCACTGAAGCCACCTTTTCAAACACTACTGATGATGTTGTTTCAGATCGGCTTGACGCCATAGTCCTTCAATGGGTCTATGGCACCATCTCTAACGATCTTTTAAGCACCATCATACGACCCGACTCCACCGCTTGCTATGCGTGGGTCGCCTTACAACGCATTTTCATGATAACCAAGCCACTCGTGCCGTCCTTCTAAAACAAAAATTCTCTATTCTGGAGCTTGCTTCCTTTCCCAATATGTCCGCATATTTCCAAGAGGTAAAAATAATCTCTGACCAATTGGCGAATATCGGGTCCCCTGTAGCTGAACGTGACTTGGTCATTCAACTCATCACCGGATTATCCGAAGCCTATAGTACCATCGGGGCAATCATTCAAAATACCAAATCATTCCCGTCTTTCTATGAGGCTCGGTCCTAACTTATCCTTGAAGAAACAACTAAAGCAAACCGAGTTGCCACCGAAACAACCCTACACACCTCAGTCCACACCACTCCTCCTCAATCCGAGAACCCTCCTCCACAAACTAATACCACTCCTTTTTACACCCGAAACACTAGAGGACGAGGCCGCAGACGCGGTCGCGGTCGTGGCAGAAACCAACCTTCACCACAACGGACCCACTACCCATGGTTTTCCCAGCCGACAACTACCCAAAACCGCCCTCCAACTTGGTCGCAACCTACTGGTTACTTTTGGACCGCTCCACCTTGCCCATATCCCACCATTCCATAATCTCGAACACCAACATCACAGCAAGGAATCCTCGGCCCTCGCCCACAACAGGCTTTCACGGCTTTGGAGACTCCATACATGCCTACAGATCTTAACCAGGCCTTCAATGCTTTCACGTACATGGACTCGGGTGCATCAGGTATAATGACTCACAACTCTACTAATCTCACTTCTTGTTTAAATAATGTGTATCAACAAAACATTACAGTCGGTGATGGTAAAAATATACCCGTTCATGCGATTGGAAATCATACATTACCACCACCTTTTCCAAACTTCAAACTAAATAACGTTCTTTTTTCAACAAAAACTCATTAAAAATCTAATTTCGGTTCGCCGTTTCACCACCGACAACAATGTTTCAATCGAATTTGACCCGTTTGGTTTTGATGTGAAGGACCTCCACACCCGGAAGCACCTCCTTTGATGTGATAGCACCGGTGATCTATATCCGTTAATCTCACCCTCAAGTTCTAAAGTTTAACCTTCTCATGCTCAAGTTTTTTCCTTTTTAGCCGTGACCCAAGACATTTGGCATCGCCGTCTTAGCCATCCCGGAAATAATATTTTACGTTGTTTAAAGTCTAGTTAAAATTGTTCTACTAGTGTTCAACCTTCTTCTATATGTGAACCTTGTGTGTTTGGCAATAAAATAAAATTTCCTTTCCATGATTCGCATTCACCTACATATCTACCATTTGACATTGTTCATAGCGACTTATGGACCTCACCTATTCTTTCCTCAACCGGATGTCGATACTATGTCCTATTTTTAGATGACAAAACAATTTTTTATGCACATATGCTCTCACTTCAAATCCCAAGTTTATTCTAAAT
This sequence comes from Flaveria bidentis, assembly GCA_018326385.1. NCBI lineage: Eukaryota > Viridiplantae > Streptophyta > Magnoliopsida > Asterales > Asteraceae > Flaveria > Flaveria bidentis. The sequence goes on along the minus strand of BJCM01083624.1, from coordinate 17,394 downwards.
TTCTAGAATTCCACAAATTAATAAACACTTAATTTCAAACCACAATAAAATGTTTTCAATGTGATAATGGACACGAGTATAACAACTCTTCTTTTCATCAATTTTGCACTTCTAATGACATGCAATTTCGGTTTTCATGTCCATACACCTCCGCTCAAAACGGAAAATCGGAGTGTAAAATTAGATCAATTAATAACATCGTGCGTACCATCCTATCACATTCATCTGTACCTCATTCTTTTTGGCCTCATGCACTCAAACACGTAACATATCTATTAAACATCATACCCTCCAAAGTTCTAAACAACTCCACTCCTACTTTTTGTCTCTATCACCGCCACCCTTCTTATGACCATTTATGCATTTTTGGTTGCCTTTGTTATCCCCTTCTATCATCCAACACCATCCATAAACTAGCCGACTGCTCCACTCCTTGCGTATTTTTAGGCTACCCTTTATATCACCGAGGCTACAAGTGCTACAACATCAAAACCAAACAAATTCAAATCTTACGAGATGTCATTTTGGATGAAACAGTGTTTCCTTTTGCAACTCAAAAACCAACCACCTCCTCTTATGACTTTCTGACCTCCACACCATATCCCTTTCATTGGTCTAATTCTACTTCTGGCCCAACTACCCCCCAGCTCATCTCCTCTAAATACCTCTTCTGGCCCAGCCAACCCTCCTCTGCCAACCGACCCTCACATCCAACACCAAACCAGCCCAACAACCAGCCCGTTAACCTCCTACCCTCTGCCACCAACCAGCCCATTAACCACCCCTACGACCCATCACCAACCCACACCATCGCCTTTACCTCCACCACCTCCACCCCACCGACTCGCACCATGAACACTCGCTCCATGTCGGGTATTTTCAAACCAAAAACTCACTTTAATTTAAACATGTCTACCACTCCTCTCCTCTCTCCTCTACCAAAATCACCCACCGAATCCCTCTCCAGTCCGAACTGGAAAAATGCCATGACCGACGAGTTTTGTGCACTTATTGATAACAAGACTTGGGAATTAGTACCCAAACAGCCTGGTATGAATATTGTTCGTAGAATGTGGATTTTTAAACATAAAAACAAAGCGAATGGCACACTTGAACGCTATAAGGCCCGCTTAGTGTGTGACGGTCGATCACAACAAGTTGGTGTTGATTGTGGAGAAACATTTAGCCCCGTAGTTAAACCGACAACAATTAGAACGGTGTTATCTTTAGCTTTATCTAAGTCGTGGCCTATACATCAACTCGATGTCAAAAATGCTTTTCTACATGGGAACTTAAATGAAACGGTTTTTATGCATCAACCAATGGGCTTTCGTGATCCGACTTACCCAAATCATGTTTTCCTACTCAAAATGTCTCTTTATGGCCTCAAACAAGCACCGAGAGCATGGTACCAACGGTTTGCGGATTTTGTTTCAAAGATGGATTTTAAACATAGCCAATGTGATCATTCCTTATTCATCTTCAACCAAGGTCATCAAATGACATTCATATTATTATATGTTGATGATATTTTGTTGATAACATCTTCAGATGACTTAAGGGAAAAATTCATGACTCGGCTTTCTAAAGAATTCACAATGAAGGATCTCGGGCCCCTTAGCTACTTCCTTGATATTTCGGTTACACGGGACTCAACCTCTCTATTTCTTTCGCAAGAAAAGTATGCACGAGAAATCCTTGAACGAGCCGGCCTCTCGGATTGCAACCCAGCAGCCACCCCGGTTGACACACAAAACAAATTGAGCAATAATCATGGAACGCCGGTTGACAATATTACCGAATACCAAAGCCTTGCCGGCGCTTTACAATACCTCACCTTTACCCGACCGGATATTTCATACGCGGTTCAACGAGTATGCCTCCATATGCACGACTCGAAGACCATCCATTTAAATGCTCTTAAAGAATTCTAAGATACATTAAAGGCACAATCTCATATGGTCTTCACATTCAACCATCCTTGACATCCTCTCTCACTGCTTATATCGATGCTGATTGGGGAGGGTGTTCCGACACAAGGCGTTCAACATCTGGTTATTGTGTATATATGGGTGACAATCTTCTCTCATGGTCCTCCAAACGTCAACCCACTTTGTCCCGCTCAAGTGCCGAGGCGGAGTATCGTGGCGTCGCTAATGTGGTTTCCGAAGTTTGTTGGATTCGCAATTTACTACTAGAACTTCATCACCCTCTACAACGCGCAACCTTAGTCTACTATGACAACGTGAGTGCTATCTATCTATCCAGTAATCCAGTTCAACATCAACGCACAAAACACGTTGAAATGGATATTCATTTCGTTCGTACAAAAGGTTGCCAAGGGTGAAGTCCGAGTTCTACATGTCCCATCACGGTATCAAATAGCCGATATTTTTACAAAAGGGTTGCCAAAGGTTCTATTCGAAGATTTTCGAACCAGCCTCAACATCCGTGATCCTCCCGTTTCGACTGCGGGGTGAATATTAAAATAAGAGCTCAATCATAGCAGTGATTTGTATCATTGTAAACCATTTAATATAACATATTTATAGGAGGATTCCTAGGAAGGTCATTGAATATAGGAGGATTCCTAGGATGATTATTGTCTGATAACCATTATATATTGATTGTAAATAATGAGAATAGAAAGACAGACAATTACAAAGTCTGACAGATCTGAAACACTCAGTAATAGTACGTGCTCTGAATCAAACCAATATAATTCAAGACACATGCATTTACTAATATGTCACTTCGATCCTGTTCCAGATATGAAAACCCAAGTAAAAAAGAGAGTGAAAGCTGACACGAAAAATCGATCTGGAGCTGGAAAAACAGACTAGTGTTGACATGAAGTCATTTAATTTAATTATTCATATAATCACATACGGTGACTTGAGACTTTTTGACGTGGTGTATGCTTGAACACTCAACAGTAAAATCCAAATTTAAAAACATGTGCAACCGACTTTTGTGATATCTGTGGACTTTGTTAGTTTTATGTTTTCACTACTTTTTTTATATATTCTAATTTCTTAATTATATATGATGTACGTGAAGCTTCTCAATTTTTTCTCACTTATCCTTATTGTATATTATGGAGTTGATTACTATACAAACTGTTAAAAACGTGTGAAGCGTACGAAACAATTTGGGTTGTCCGTTTTAAAATACTAGTGTTTGAGATGCGTTGTGTGATAATTCCATCTTTTTTACTAAAAAAGGGTAATAAGATAATTTCAATACTCAAGCATGATTATAAAATTGCGAACAAAAACTTTTGCGTAATAATTTGTGAAATCAGACAAGTTATATATTTATTAGGCAAGTTGTAATATGCGCAAGGTTCAAAGAATATTACTCAAGATATTCTTAACTAGTACTAGGTCATTTAAAAATAGTCCCAAGCAATTTAAGGGTTAAGTTAAAAATAGGCCATTTACAAACTTTACAAAACAATTAACAAAGCTGATAGAGATTATCAAGATTAAAACATTCAATATTTATCTTGATATAAATGGAAATTTATTTTAATTAAAGATGGTCCGACAAACACTTTTTATGATTTCATAGTTGTGGCTCCACCTAGTGGTTGGTCCAACACGGTATGAGTTGACTATAGCATTGACTAGACTTGTTACAAACTTACAACAATTCATGTTGTTTATTTTGAATCATGCATTAATTCATAACAGAAAATCACTCATGAATATTTGTAGTTTCTTGTTTTCCTCATTTCTGATCCTCGTGTTATCTCGCCAATATTCATCCATTGCTAATGTGCTTTATGAATATCCTAGAGCAAATCTTTCCACCACATGGACACCCGATATTGCGCTGAATGCACTGCCCATTCTCCTTACAGAAACCAAAGTAGGTGTATTCACATGTGGCTTCATCTGTGAAGCACGTTGTACCTCTTTCATCTTCGCGGTGGTCATCTATGGATCAACCGATGACTACCTCAACAGGAAGTCTGAGGTTGTCGTTTGGTCAGCCAACTCAGACCATCCAGTCGGGAGTAATGCGATACTGAATTTCACTGCAGCTGGAGAATTGGTCCTCAAGGATGTAAATGGAAGCATAGTTTGGACCACCAACACTGCTGAAAAATCCGTCGCTGGCATGAACCTAACTGACACTGGAAATCTGGTGTTATTCAGTGTCAACAACTCTGTAGTGTGGCAATCTTTTGATCACCCAACAGACTGTTTGGTACCTGGTCAAAAGTTGTATAAAGGTCAAAAGCTTATATCTAAACTTAATGTAACCGATTCGTCCCAAGATATGTATTATCTTCAACTCACGGATGATGGTTTGATTGCATATGTTGAATCAAACCCACCTCAAGCATATTACCGTCTATATATCGATCTACGTGTCAACGAAACAAATAGTGGAGGAAGTTACATAAGGTTCATAAATGATAGTTTGCCATTCTTTGTAGATCCTTACGAGCCAGATCCTATTAATGATACTTTCATACCTAAAGCATCATCAGCTCAGTTTATGAAACTGATGCCAGATGGCCATTTGCAAGTGTTTGAATGGCAATCAGCTGATGGGTGGAAAGTGGTATCTGATTTTCTTACATATGAATCCCTAGGACAGTGTGGTTATCCTTTGGTTTGCGGAAGAAATTCCATTTGCTCGACTAATCAACAATGTAGTTGTCCCACAACGGAATTCTTTACAGAAGAGAACGAACGCCACCCCAATCAGGGTTGCTCAGAAATTACCCCACTCACGTGTAATTCTACACAACATCAAGGTTTGATCACAGTCAAGGACGTCAAATACCTTCTATTAGAACCTGACATGTTATATGTTAGTGTAGAGACTTGCAAACAAGCATGTCTAGACAATTGCTCATGCAAAGCAGCTTTTTACGAGACGGGTTTTGATGCCTCAAGTGGATCATGTATTTTACCTACAGAAATATTTACAATGACAGCTATTGATGGACTTGATTTTCTTTATAATGCTTCAGCTTTCATAAAAGTCCAAAATGTTACATCACCTCCTTTAAATGTTCCACCACCTCCTTTGGATGTTACACCACCTCCTTTGCCTCGTCAAGTTCCAGCAGTCAAACGCTCTACAAATCGTGTGTCTCATGAAGTTGCAAGGGTTGTAAGCTCTACAGTTGGAAGTTTTGTGCTTCTGCTTGTTATGGTCATAGGGTTTATTAAGTACATAGTCCACAAGCGTAAAAGGGATGCTGAAATGTATGAAGATGATTTAGATCAAGTTCTAGGAATGCCTACTCGGTTTTCTTATGAAGATCTGACAACCGCCACAGACAACTTTAGTAAAAAGCTTGGTGAAGGAGGATTTGGATCTGTTTTCGAAGGGAGTCTCAAAGATGGCTCCAAGATTGCTGTAAAATGCCTTGAAGGTCTTTCACACATTAAGAAATCATTCTTAGCTGAGGTTCAATCCATTGGTAGGATTCACCATGTGAATCTAGTTAGACTTAGAGGTTTTTGCACTTGGAAATCACAAAGATTTCTAGTGTATGATTTCATGAGTAACAGCTCTTTAGATAGGTGGATCTACCATGGAGTTCGGGAGCACATACTCGAATGGGAATGTAGAAAGAAAATTAGTCTTGATATTGCCAAAGGTTTAGCATACCTTCATGAAGAATGTAGGCAAAAAATTGTGCATCTTGATATTAAACCTCAAAACATACTTCTAGACAACGAGTTCAATGCCAAAGTATCTGATTTTGGGTTATCTAAGCTCATTGACAAAAATCAAACGCACGTGATGAGTACCATAAAAGGAACCCCTGGTTATATCGCTCCAGAATGGCGAAGCTCAGTTATCACTGAAAAGGTGGATGTATATAGCTTTGGGATCGTTCTCTTGGAGATCTTATGTGGCAGGAGAATTTTCGATAGATCTGAGCCAGAAGAAAGCTGGTATTTGCTCTCGGTCTTTCAGAAATGCTGGGAGCAAGGAACATTGTTAGATATGGTTGACAAAAACAGTGCAGATATGCAGGTACACAAAACTGAAGTTGTGGAGATGATGAAAGTAGCTTCATGGTGTTTACAAACAAACTTTAAGCGAAGGCCTTCAATGCCATCAGTGGTTAAGGTGTTAGAAGGAGGAATGAATGTTGAACCAAACTTGGATTACAATTTCACAGATCTAAGAATTCAAGATACAGAAGTTGTGGAAGAGAAAGCTTTCACACAATTGTCGTCGTTTCTTCTCTCCGGACCAAGATAAGTAGCCATGAGGTTCATGTGGATCATTTCTACGCAGTTTCTTACTTGGGTGTCTTCAGCTGCAATTCTCTATTCTTTTATTGTTGCCCCTTGTATTTTTGTAAACTCTGAATGTTGGATTTTATATATAAATTCAAGTTTTTATATGTATCTTCAAGGTGGTACCAGATGGCAAAAACAATTCACTAAATTGCAAAGCATTCAGTTGTCCTTACTGTTGATTACTATTATGGTTCTGATCTTTGTAATAATACTGATTCCTAAACTTGGTAAAAAGACACAAACTTTTCAATCAGGGTTAATAAATGAAATAAAGTGCAACTTAAATGAATCTGTGATTAAATCAAAACTAAAAAGAATACATACATACAATATAATTGAAAATTTCATAACATGTCAACTTAAATAAAAAAATACATACACACAGTAAAATTAGTCATGATTTTTTAACAACCAACCTACATTACTCCAAAACTACACCACCCTAAACCTTTCCTTATCAGGTTTAAACTGTGACATAATTTTGTTAGAAATTAATCTTGATGTTCAAGGGTGTAAACGGGTGAACCAAGAAGATGGGGGTGGAATTAGTTATCATGTAGAATATGTTAGTCAAGGTAAATATTAGGAAAATATTGAATAATTTGGCTGTAAATAGGTTGTCATCCAGCTGTGTTTGAGCTGTAATTTCATAGAAAGTAAGGTTAAAAGTATTATAAAAAAGGGTCATTGTATAGAGTTTAAGGTGTGGTCTTTTGTTCTTTATATTTATAAAAAGAGTCGTGATCGTTCCCACAAAATACGAAGTATTATCTTTGTTTTTCTGGGCCAATATTCTAACAAAATTTTCCTAATGAAGAGTTAAAAATGGCCATTAATAAAATGCTCGGATTTGGATCAGTTTTCGAAGGGAGTCTTGAAGATGGCTCCAAGATTGCTGTAAAACGCCTTGAAGGTCTTTCACATGTTAAGAAATCAATCTTAGCCGAGGTTCAATCCAATGGCAACATTCACCATGTGAATCTAGTTAGATTTAGAGGTTTCTGTATCTGGAAATCACAACGATTTCTCGTGTATGATTTCATGAGTAACAGGCCATTGGATAGGTGGATCTACCATGGATATCGAGAACACATACTTGAATGCAAATACAAAAAGAAAATCAAACTTGATATAGCCAAAGGTTTAGCATATCTCCATGAAGAATGTAAGCAAAAAATCATCCAACTTGACATTAAACCTCAAAACATACTCCTAGACGACGACTTCAATGCCAAACTCTCTGATTTCAGGTTGTAAAAGCTCACTGATAGAAATCAAACCCAAGTGATGATTACAATGAGAGGAGCCGCAGGTTATCTGGCTCCAGAATGGTTGAGCTCGGTTATCACTCATGAAACGGTAGATGTATACAGATTTGGAATCGTTGTATTGGAGATCGGCTATTCTCAGCCAGAAGAAAGCTGGCACTTGGTGTTTTTCAAAACTGTTGGGAGCAAGAAAAATTGTTACTTGTTAGATATTGTTGACATGAACAGCGAAATGCTAATCAAATGGTAGAGGTTATGGAGATGATGATGATGATGGCATCATGGTGTCTACAAACCAATTATACGCAAAGTTGGATTAAATAAGAATAGATGGTTACATAGATTAAACAAGAATTAGGTAACAAAAAGATTCATACATAGGCCACTACACAGCATAAAACGACTTCAATACCTCGATTTCTAGTTTCTACAGCATACCTAATACCTTAAACAGGTGGTGGTTCTTTCAAGCAATTCAAACCCTCTAGACGTCTCCATTGGCTGGCTTTAACCCCTTTCTCAACCACCATTTCACAAGAGCTAATTCGACCTTTCGTGCCTGTAAATAATTAAATATAAGATACTTTTTGCGCATCTGTAATTCTAACAATTATGATATGGTGACAAAAGGTGAAACTAGAGCATTTTTTGTAGCTGAAGATGGACCATTTTCACTTGATACGAAGCTGTTCCAAGAATTAACAGATTCTGAATGAGTTTAAATGCAATTGGGCTAAAAATGACGTCAACTTCTGATACACATGACGAAAATGGCATAATAATCAGCAAGCTTTTAAGTTTTAACTCATTATGTCGCCAGGCCCGACCCGACCCACGAAAATGAAGTGTTTTACTACGACTAGGGGTGTGAATTTCTAACACGACATGAAAACATGACTTGACCAGAATCTAACATGAAATTCATGGGTTTGGGTTTACTATAAACATGTTCGGGTCAGGTTCGGGTTGAACCCGTGAATCCGCTTAGCTAAACAGGTTGGGTTTGGATTCAACACAATGGGTTCGGAGGTTGACTCGTTTAACCAACACTTGTTAAATATTGTTAGGTAATTTTAATAGATATCATTATCAATCAACCAACACTTGCTCTCTGTCTTCAAGAAATGTTGGGAGCAAGGAACACTGTTAGATATTGTTGACAAACACAATGAAGATATGCAAATAAATGGTTCTGAGGTTGTGGAGATGATGAAAATGGCTTCATGGAGTCTCCTGGGCGATTATACGTGAAGGCCTTCGATGTCATTAGTGGTTATGTTGTTAGAAGAAGGAATGGATATTGAATCGAACTTGAATCATAACTTCATCGTTCTCTTGGAGATCTTATGTGGAAGGAAAGTTTTTGATAGATCTCAACCAGAGGAAAGTGGGCACTTGCTCTATGTTTTTCAAAAAAGCTGGGAGCAAGGAACATTGTTAGATATGGTTGACAGAGACAGTGAAGATATGCAGGGACACAATACAGAAGTTATGGAGATGATGCAAATGGCTTCATGGTGTTTACAAACAAGCTTTAAGAGAAGGCCTTCAATGTCATCAGTTGTTAAGGTGTTAGAAGGAGGAATGAACGTTGAATCGAACTTGGATTACAACTTCACAGATCTGGGAGTTCACGAAACAGAAGATGGAGACGAGAAACATTTCACACAATTGTCAGCATCTCTTCTCTCAGGGCCAAGATAAGTAGCCATGAGGTTCCTGTGGATGATATCTATGCAATCTTTTACTTGTGTCTTCAGCTGCAAGTCTCTGATCGTTTATTGTTGCCCCTTGTATTTTTGAAAACTCGAAATGATGGATTTTTATATAAAGTTCAGGTTTTTATATGTATCTTTAAGGTGGTATCAAATGGAAGAGCATTCAGCTATTATTGATTATTATTATGGTTCTGATTTTTGTAATAAACAACACCTAAACTTTGTAAAAAGAAACACACTTTTCAATCAGGGTTAATAAATCAAAAACGGTGTAACTTAAATGAATCTGTGATTCAGCAAAAATAAAAACAATACATACAAAGTCTGATATAACTTCACAGATCCATCTGGTGAAAAGGCTATGACTATGGTTTAACTGAAGGCCTTATAAAATTGCACCCAATATAAAGTTTCTTAGATCAAATAAGAATAAGGTAACAAAAAGAATCATAAATAGATGGTTTGTGCCTCATTAACAAGAGAGAGGCCAATCATATGGCATATTAGCGTAAGATATAAGATTCCTGCGCCTCGTCGGTGTAAGTTTATTAGTGTCTATGACCAATTTGGTTGAAATAAAAGTCAGTGGCCATTTTTGTAATTTTAACCGGTTTTCCCTTAAGTATTTACATACGTTGACTTTTGACTTTTTTAATTTTGTATATGAACACTCAAATTCAAAATAAGTGAAGCAGAATTTTGTGGTTTTCATAAGACTTTTAAGATGATCTTCACCTATTTCTTTATTGTTTATATTCTTTAACTATTACATATTTCTTTAATTTTTTTATACTTTCCAAACATTTGTTTATAGTTAGTCGTTTAACTTTGTTAAAGTGACACGTTTGTATTTTTTTAAAGATGTTTGAACACACTTTTTATGGTTACAAGGTTGTGGGTCCAACACAGTTAGCTTGGCTCAAATGAGTAACTAAAGCATTGACTTAACTTGACTTGTTGAAGACTTGTAACATATACGGTGTCTTGAATCATGCATTAGTGATTCACAGTGTTCATCAGTCATGAAAGCATCATTGATTTCTAGTTTCTTCTTTACCTTTTCACTACTTGTCATGTTATCAGCCACTGCTCAGCCTCTTGATACATATCCTACAACAAATCTTTCCACTACATGGATCATCAATGACGTGACGTCCAATCAATGCTTGCTCCTTAGAGAAACCAGTGTAGGTTATTTCTGCTTAAGCTTTTTCTGTGAACCAGATTGTACTACTTACATCCTTGCCATATTCATTTCTCTGGAAATTGAATCACTTGGCCTATATAGGGCCGTTTGGTTAGTCAATCGAGATCGCCCGGTCAAGGATAATGCAACACTGAATTTCACGGCAGCTGGAGAATTGGTTCTAAAGGATGTAGATGGAAGCATAGTTTGGACCACCAACACTGCAGGAAAATCAATTGTTGGCATGAATCTAACTGATACTGGAAATCTGGTGTTATTCAATGACCAGAACTCGGTAGTTTGGCAATCTTTTGATCACCCAACAGACTGTTTGTTACCTGGACAAAAGTTGTTTGCAGGTCAAAAATTGAAATCTGGTGTTTCTTTAGCCAATTCAACAGAAGGCATGCATTCTCTACAAGTCACTCGTTATGGTTTGTTTGCTTATGTTGAAACAAACCCACCTCAAGCCTATTACAGATGGTCGGATCTTAGACGCAGAACCTATGTAGGAAGAAGACATATGACGTACTTGAGTGGGAGTTTGTCATTCTTTAGAGATTCTTCCGAGGTAGGTACTCCTGATGGTGTGATTGACATACCTCAAGCATCATCAGCTCAGTATTTGAAACTGTTGCCAGACGGGCATTTGCAAGTGTTTCAATGGCAATCTGAAGGCTGGACAGTGGTAAGGGATATTACTTCAGGTACGATTGAAGAGTGTGGTTATCCTTTGGCTTGTGGAAGATTTTCCATATGCTCGACTGATCAACAATGTAGTTGTCCCGGAACAGAATACTTTTAGACCAGTGAACGATCGTCAACTCAATCTCGGTTGCTCTGAAATTACTCCTCTCACATGTAATTCTACACAGGATCAGGATTTTATCACACTCAAGAACGTCACATACTCCATCTTTACTGCCGACATGAAGGGGTTGAATATGGAAAGTTGCAAACAAGCATGTCTAAACAATTGTTCATGCAAAGCAGTTTTTTTCAGTATTATTTAAATGATTCGGCTGGAGAATGTTTTATCTTCAGATGTATTAACAATGCAGAACTATGACTCACATAATTTTGTATCTCTAGCTTTCATAAAAGTCCAGAATGTTGCATCACCTCCTTTGTCTAATCAAGTTGCAACAGTTGTAGGCTCTACAAATCATTCGACTCATCAAGTTGCAACAGTTGTAGGCTCTACAACTGGAAGCTTGCTTCTGTTTGTTATGGCCATAGGATTTATTAAGTACCTAGTCCACAAGCGAAAAAGGGATGCTGAAATAGAGGAGGAGTATTAAGATCAAGTTCCAGGAATGCCAACTCGGTTTTCTTATGAAGAGTTAAAAACCGCCACAGAAAATTTTAGCAAAGAGCTTGGTGAAGGAGGATTTGGATCGGTTTTCGAAGGAAGCCTCAAAGATGGGTTAAAGATTGCAGTAAAACGCCTTGAAGGTCTTTCACGTGTTAAGAAATCATTCCTAGCTGAGGTTCAATCCATTGGCAGCATTCACCATGTGAATCTGGTTAGACTTAGAGGATTTTGCATATGGAAATCACAACGATTTCTTGTCTATGATTTCATGAGTAACGGGTCACTGGATAGATGGATCTACTATGGAAAACGAGAACACGCACTTGAATGGAATTGCAGAAAGAAAATCATTCTTGATATAGCCAAAGGTTTAGCATATCTCCATGAAGAATGTAGGCAAAAAATCATCCACCTAGACATTAAACCTCAAAACATACTCCTAGACGACGAATTCAATGCCAAAGTATCTGATTTCGGGATGTCTAAACTCATGGATAGAAATCAGACTGAAGTGATGACTACAATGAGAGGAACCCCTGAGTATCTTGCTCCCGAATGGTTAAGCTCAATTATCACTGAAAAGGTGGATGTGTACAGCTTCGGAATCGTTCTCTTAGAGATCTTGTGTGGTAGAAAGAATTTTGATAGATCTCAGCCAGAAGAAAGCTGGCACTTGCTCTCTGTCTTTCAAAAATGCTGGGAGCAAGGAACATTATTAGATATTGTTGACACACACAGTGAAGATATGCAAACATATGGTACTGAGGTCGTGGAGATGATGAAGCTGGCTTCATGGTGTTTACAGATCGATTGTACACGAAGGCCTTCTATGTCATCAGTGGTTAAGGTGTTAGAAGGAGGAATGGATGTTGAATCGAACTTGCATTATAACTTCACAGATCCAAGGCTACAAAAAGACAATAGCCAGGAGAAAGACTTAACATCATTGCTTCCTTCTATTTTATCTGGGCCAAGGTGAGTCAGTATTTAAAGGTTCTCGTGGGTCATTTCTATGAGCCCTTTCTATGCTTCTGTAATTTGTTTCAAGACTAATTGGTCTTTATTGACTTAATTCAAACTAGTCCAAGAAGTAATCTCTTTTTTTTCCGTACCCATGACACCAGCCATCAGCAAATAAAACTTGGTGCATGGCACACAACATACATTTTCATTGATTAAATAATAATAATGTAACAAAAAGAATCATACATAGGTGGCTTGTGCCACATACAATGACTTCAATTCCATGTGTTCTACTTTCTATCACATACCTTAAACAGGTGGGGGTTCTTTCACGCAATCCAAAGCGTTTGGAAGAAGCCTCGCATTGGCTGGCTTTAACCCTTTTCTCAACCACCACTTCAGAAAAGCTAGTTCGAACTTCCGCACCTGTAAATAATCAATTAAAAGATGTATATACTTTTTCATCTAGAGATCAACCTATCATAAGCAGGGTGACAATAGGTAAAACCAGATCATTTGTAGTTTTGACTTCCATCTTTACGCTATCTGTGTTTGCAGATAACGTAACTGAAAGTACTAATAATTTAATAACATCAAGATAGTCTATGTAACATGAGACCGAGCGGATCCAAGAAATGGAGATTACGAGTCTTTAGAGTTTAGAGTAAGGAGATATAAGAAAGTTGGTTCAGAAAAGGGATTTAACTCGGGCATAAGGGGCTGTATATATGGATAAAAACGGCTTATATTAGAAAATATGAAGTTACCTTCAAGTATGTATTAGATTTAGTTAGGAGACAGTAGCTTAAGTAGTTAATTAGTTATCTTTATTATATGTATATTCATTACTTAGTATTAGTAGTTTGCATTATATTTATACTTTTTATTTATTTCGTAGTTCGATTCAAAAGAAACCACATAGTATAAACATATTTAGCAGTCATATAGCATATGATGCATAGTATACAAGTATTTAATACAATTGTGTTTCTTGTATGGAGCTTTCTAAAGGTTCAACTTTTTAAATTTTATGAAGATATGGAAAACATACCTGCTTAACAATGAAGGTCTCCTCTGCAAGACTCAGTGGGGAAGTTAATATAGTAAGGAACCCATTTCTGTTTCCATAGACAATATCGGTGAAAGGACGATCACCCACCTGAAAAGGACATTTTTGTATGATCGTTTATTCAATTTTATTACACAACATATAATATTTTAAAATATTAATACTTGGTACCATTATGAGTTTTGATGAATCACATCCAAAATATCTTTCAATTTCTTCAGCTGAACCAGCTGGTTTCTTCATCTCTGGCATGAACATTCAAAGAAACACATAGGATGAATTCATCTCACTTTATAGATATCAAAGATTCATAGAGCATGCATTTCTCACTTGTAAACATGTTAATTCAGTTCAAATGGATGATTCATCTCTCATATAAACACTCAAAGAAACACAAAGGATGAATTCATCATCATTTTATAGATATCAAATATTCCTAGAGCACACATTTCTCACTTGTAAACATGTAAATATGATTCATACGAATAATTCATCTCTCATATGAAGGATGAACAGACAAAAGTACACAAAGGACGAATTCATCATCATTTACGAGAAATCAACGATTCACAGAGCACACCTTTCTCACTTGTAACCATGTAAATTTTCTCAAACGAAGGACTCATCTCTCATATGAAGTATGGACATTCAAACACTTTGCATATCAAAGATTCATAGAGCACGCATGTCTCACTTGCAAAACATGTAAACTCGATTCAAAGGAACGATAAAACGAATTAATTTAGCGACTTACTATGTCTAATCACTCGAATTCCAATGGCAAACTCAAGCGCCCTAGCTTTCCTGCCATCAGGATCATACTCCTGAAGCCCTAATCCCAATTAAAACCAACAAATGCATCAGAAACAACACGAAATCAACACAAACTAATCATCCATCAGTTCGAAATTAGATTACCAGCAGAGTTGCTGAAAACAGCAATGTTATTCCCAAAAACAGATTTGCAAGACTCTACAGAAGCAGTAAGCGGCTCCCATAAAGCCAAAGAGTAAGGAACAGTAAGTGTATTGTCCTTATCAAACACAACACCTTCAAACCCATTTCTCTTCAATGCAGCCCAATCAATATACCTTACATCAGGCACCGATACATGAGGAATCACCCAATGCTTGTTTCTGGTGATCACCGAAACAGTAAAAAGAATACCTTCTATGTTAAACCTCTGCCCTACTGCTGCTTTCAAGTCTGCCCACCACATGTTTGTGAAAATGCCGCTACTAGATTGGCCACTATCTGTGTCTAAATCTTCATTGATTTCAAATTCCCTTGGTGGGTTGTTCAAGTTTACGGAAGATGAATTGTATAACCGATTGAACAACGCAGTATCACAACGTTCATTGTGATCGATGTCAAAATCTTGATTTTGGTGATTTTCTTTGTTGTGTTGGTGTTCGTCTACGGTTGGAAGGGAGTAGGAGATTCCGGTGGAGGAATGGGATGAACGAATTCTCCTGTTGGATGAACGATGACGATGATGATTATGATGATGATGATGATGATGATGTGATGAATGAAGAAGGTTGATTGGGTTAGTCAGGAAACAACAGTGATGTTGGGGAGCAAAGGTGAAGAGCATTTTATGAGGCTATTATTATAATGGCATGATGAGAAAGTGAGAAACTCAATTTTCTAATCTAAAAACGAAGGATCTGTGTGATTTTGTTTGCGACTTAGACCAACTTGTGGCCACTAGTTGCCGATTGTGTGATGTGGGTCTAGCATGTATTTAGTCGGGAAAACAGGTGAAAAAGAAATTAAATTTCATGTTTTCATGTGTCATTAAACCCTTCTACAAGTTTTGAAAATAATTTCTATCGAGTAGTAACCAAATCATTCTCAAATCAATCCATGAACATAAAAATATATCATATGTTTTAGTTATCATTTCATCTTTTTATGTTTGAGTCATATCATTCTAAAATTCTTTTGGTTTAATGTTAGTTTCATTGAAATTAATCATGATATTTTCTTGCGATGATCTACTAATTCTTATAAAAGGTCTTTAGACATTTAGTTTTCTCTGTGTATATAATTATTTCTGTTGTAATTTTATTTGAGTTGGTCTCTTTTTACACGTCAAATGTTTGATGATAAATAAATATGATAGCTTGGAAACAAGCTACTTAGAGAACACAAGGGAAAACTGCATCTTTAACGATTTTCAATTCTAGAGCTTGAAAGAAATAGTAGAAGTTTCACAATCTGTACCTACTAGTAGTTTGGGTTAAGGAAAAACAAAAGAGATGACACATAGTAGACAACATCTTAGGGAATGACTATGTCTCGCGTGATATTTTCGATAAGTCTATGTGATTAACAAAATGCATCCAGAAGCAATGGTATTTCCCTACATAATTCAAGTATTAGTTCAACATTACATTTTTTGTAATTTTTCAGTTCTCTTTTTCAACGGGTTTTACATTCAACTGTTTCACAACTTCACGTGGAGCTAACTATTTTGTAAATGATACATAAGATTTTACTTCCAATTTTATCATATAACTTATTTTATAATCTCTAAAAGATATTTTTGTGGTAAAATGATGCATTCGTTAAATGATTATGGATTCAAATATCATGAAATATATATAAACCTGAAAGTGTGTTTGTGGTAAAAGGTTATAAAAACCCCATTTTAGCCAATTTGATAAAAAGTTAAAAAGCATCCGATAGGCAAAAATGCAATGAAATAGAAATGAATTCCCAAAATCTTTTTGAAAGAAATCAAAAGAGAAATAAAGGACAATCTCTCAAGATAAAGATAACAAACTTTGCTAATGGTAGCATTCCTAGGAATAATATAAAATAATAATAATAATAATTTCACTATATAACTCCAATCGATCAATCTTACAAGCAACTCAACTCCCTCTTGCATAAATATTCACGAAATCAATCGATTTCTTGCATCAAATTGAGGTCTTTCGATTCAATTCTTCAAGAAAATGGGAGGTGAAGGAGAAGGTAGTCCCAGTGTTGTTGCTCGTGGGAGATTAGCTGTTCTATCAGCTCATCTTTCCGCATGTGTCGAACCCAATTCATTTACTCCGGTGATCGAATCATCACCCGTTTCTGCTCAGGTGTTTGTAGCACCACCTCCCAATCTGAAGGGTTCGTTGACGATCGCCGATGAAAGAACAGGGAAGAAGTATAAAGTTCCGATTTCCGACGAAGGTACCGTCAGAGCCACCGACTTAAAGAAGGTAAAAGAAACGAACTTTGATTATCAGTTGTAAAGTTTAATTAGGTTTTGTTTTCATTCTGGGTTTTAATTGAACACGAGTCTTGATGTATTTGATCGAATTATTAAGAGAATTTTGATGCGATCAGATGGTGTGATCGACTAGAGGAACAATTGAAATGAAATTTGCATATAAACACATCAATTGTATCAATTTCGTATTCAAGAATTGAATTATTCCTCTGAGATGAACCTAAAGGTGTAAATTGTTACAGATAACAACAGGAAACAATGATAAGGGGTTGAAGCTTTATGATCCAGGCTACCTTAACACTGCTCCTGTTCGTTCTTCAATCTGCTATATTGATGGTGATGAAGGGATCCTGAGATAC